>JBCNJP010006538.1:0-39981 GCA_039602395.1 Deinandra increscens subsp. villosa
ATCGAAGATTTTCAAGTAGATGGCGGCAACAAATTCTATGATAGGCTTGTGGATAAACATTCCTTATAGCAAGATCAACTGATGATGCCCTGTCCAAAATCAGTGCAAGTTGTGAATGGTCTTCAACAAACTCCTTTAATTTAAAAAGGAACCAAGGCCAAGAATCACCCACTTTCATTTTTCTAAAAAATGCGAATGGTAAAATCTGGTTATTATCGTCCATACTAACAGCTCTAAACATTGTACCTTTAAAAGCACCCTTAGGATGGGCACCGCCTATAATAATGGTTGGACTAAGATTGTTGTTATAACTAGTGATACAAACGGGTGCGGTAATAACGGGGACCTAATTACCCGTACCCGCACCCGAACTAAATTCACATACCTATCCCCGCTCCCGCCGCGCCTAATACCCGATCGGTACAGGTAAAAAAAAACCGTCGGATTCGGGGAACCCGATGGGTACCCATTAAAAAAAGTCAACTTTTTTAAAAAGTCGGAAAAATATAAACATAATAAGTCAAATATTCAAGTTTCATAATTCAATCCCACATTAATAATAGCAAAAAGGACGATCACCACGTTATAACTTCAAACTTTGCAAAATGTTTTTCTTTATTTTAATGTGCACCTAGCAATAAAAAAATAAACAAATATTAGTATTATTACAAAATATTTGTTGGAAAAAATAAAAGACATATATAAATTATATATTCGGGTTTAAAATGGGGCGGGTAGTGATATACCTGTACCGACCCGTACCCATTTCCGGTTTTAAAAATAATACTCGTCCCCGCCCATTACCCATTAAGACGGGTAATACCCGCTCCATTCAGGTCGGGTACCCGCGGCTCGATGTTCTCACATCCTTAGTTGCACACCCTCTTATTTCTAGATATATATGCCTATTTTTATCGTATTTAATTGTTTTGTTGTAGTTTATTGGTTCGAGGGTCATCAATTCTTAAATGATTCTAATATAAATGTTATCACTTGCAGACTAATTTTGAATATTATCAAATGCATGTGGTGAATCGTTCTAATGTAATTTTAAGGTATGAAGACTCACTAGCTAATGGTTATATACAAAATAATGTGATAAGGATAAAGTACTTTTGGAAATCGAGCAAAAAAAATTACAATTAATGAGTATAATAAGGTTATATATATGTATCTAAACCTATGTACGTAAATATCCTTCACCTATGTTTCCTCTAGATTTGTAACACTATATTTCATCTACATTTGTAACACCCACTGTAACTTTGATACAACTTGCGAAACGCTACAAAACCCGGTTGACACCTCGGTATACTTATAATACGATAGCACAATGTTTTACTGTATAATAATACTCTTCTATGATTGGTTTACTTGATCGTCACTAAGGATAAAAGCTATGGTGTGATATAACTCTTGGTATATATGATACATTATATTTTAATGTAATTGTATACAAATATAACATATTTTGATTATAAAAGAATAAAAATAATTAAACGAATACAATGTTCATACATCCTCAAGAACAAAGAAATAATAAATTAAGCAACCAACAATTTACTTTTTAAGAAATGTCTATACTAAACCTATTCCTTAACCTTAAGAAGCGCTTTAAGAATATCATTGCCCACGCCATCCGCAAAGGCAAACGTGTGACCTCCACCAACAACCTCATGATACTTGATCCATCCAAGTTGTTGGGCTATATAACGTTGTAGTGTCACCGGCACAATCCTATCATCATCACCCATCCATAAGTGAACGGATCCATTACTCTTTTGAAATGGGTTTCCAAGATCGAGTGGATCAAATTGCCACTTACCCCATCCGATATTCATGTCATGATGGATGGACTCGAATTCTCCTTGTAGCCTTGGTTGGGTTTTCATCAACTCTGCCTTCATTACACAAAAGAAGAGTACTGCTAAGCTTTTTACAGTTCGCTTGGGGTCCGGGTCACTTTCTCCATAACCAGGCCGATCTAATGCAACAATGTACACTCCAAGTTCTTCGATAACGGCCTCTAGAAATTAGCAGGATCAATTAGTTAATTTAATTACTCACACAACTACCGCGAAAATGAATAAGATGGAGCTAGGAATCGAAGAAGGCATACCGGTGAGGCGGAAAACGCAAAAGGATCCTGGTACTTGCTGCAGTCGAAGCAGTGGACGTATACTATTTTAGATTTGGCTACATCTTTTGGAACACCATATTCTTTATATGATAAATGTCTTTCATCACGAAGTTGTATCCTTGGGGAGGTAAGAGGAAGACCATCTGGAGATCCCAACTTCCTTGGAGGTGGAGGGAGAGTTGTTTGATAAGCCCATGCACAAAACTCCGCAAACAAGACGAGTAGTAATATCTTCAAAACTCCTGGGAACATACAGCAAGACATTTAAATGTCTCAGAACATCATCACATACATTTTAATTTAAGGTGTAAAAGATGAAACTAAGAAATCAAACTCACCTGAGGAGAAATCCAACTTGTATTTCCTGGCATGTGATGACGTTGGTGAATGACTTTTTTCCCATCCGACATTGTTGATGCTATCGGCATGCGCGGAGTGATCTTATAACACCTTTCTATGTGGAAGCAATTAAGATGAACGAATTAAGATGAACGTATTGTGTATATGTAGGAACAAGCAGTATATATTATTAAGAAAGAAGGAAATTAAAGAGATAGATAATTGTGGCCATTAACCATTGGGATATATATAGTACGTGTAGTAGTATTAGAAAGGAAAATCATGGAAGTCATGTGTATGAAGCTTACAGGAAGCTAGGGTCGCTTTCTTTGATTGACCCATGCATGTATATTCTAAGTCGTTGGTTTTTTTTGTCATTCAAAATTATTAACCACAACTTGGACAATCTTGTTAATTTTTAATTCATACTTGACTTGACTGCCCTCCATTCTTTAACTCAACTATATATCTTGTTGCTTTTGTGATTGGAAGCAATTAGAATCATGAGACTCCTATATATAGGGTGAGGTTCATTGTAGACATCCCCATAAGTGTAGACAGGTAGACACCCTATTTCACATGTGAAATTACTTTATTTCACATGTGTTTTCACATGTGAAATTTTCTGAACAATGAGAAAAAGAAAAAAAAATAAAAAAGAAATTAATCATAACCATTAGATCAAGAGATCTAATGGTAAAAAAAGGGTGTCTACCTGTCTACACTTATGGAGGTGTTTACAATGAACTTTTCACCCTATATATATATATATATATATATATATATATATAGGGAGAGGATCATTTGAAAACTAATTTGATTTGAGAACTAAAAAGAACTAATTTGAGCCACATGTTTATTACATGTATCCCCCTCCATGAATTGAGGCCCCCTGAAATTTGTGGTTAGATTAGTCTCAAAGTTCTCAAAATAAAAAGTTCTCATTTGAACCTAACCTTATATATATATATATATATATATATATATATATATATATATAGTGAAAAGTTCATTGTAGACACCCTCATAAGTGTAGACATGTAGACACCTATTCACCATTAGATCTCTTGATCTAGTGGTTGTGATAATTTCATTTTTTCCTTTTTTCCTTTTTCTAATTGTTCAGAGCATTTCACATTTGAAAAGAGCTATTTCACATGTGAAGTGTCTACAATGAACCTCACCCTATATATATATATATATATCTATATATATATATATATATATATATATATATTAATAAGTTCATTGTAGACACCCTCATAAGTGTAGACAGGTAGACACCCTTTTTCACCATTAGATCTCTTGATCTAATGGTTGTGATTAATTTTTTTTTTCTTTTTTCCTTTTTTATCATTAATTAGAAACTTTCACATGTGAAAAAGAGCTATTTCACATGCAAAAGTGTCTACAATGAACCTCACCCTATCTATATATATATATATATATATATATATATATATATATATATATATATATCTAAACTATATAATAAACAAAAAGTTTGGTGATACTATAATTAGTAAAAAAGGACACTTGTCATCACCACAAAATTTTGGATTAAATTAAAATTTTAATAAATAATTATCTAAATACTAAATTTCCATATTAGGTTTATTTAGTTTAAACTTTTAATAAGTAATTATCCAATAAAAAATTATTCAAATACATATATTTATATTAAAGTTAGTAATTATCCAAATACTAATTTTTAATATTAAAGTTAATATTTTATTCAAGATAATATATTTTTTTTCTTCATATATATTATATTTTATTAAAATAATATATTTTATTACATATACTTTAATTAATAATTTAATATAATGCTTATAAAGTGGTAATATATTTTATTACATATACTTTAATTAATAATTTATAATACTTTATTCACAATAATATTTTAATTAAATCGATATTTATATCTATATCTATATATATATCTATCTATATCCCTCTATCCTTATATTCTGTGATTAGATTTCTTTTAATTTTAACTGCAAAAATCCGGTTACCCGGGGTCTCATCATAGCAAACGATGTTACTCGCGACACGTTACAACCTCGGTCCGTGCGAGTAATCAAGAACCTCTGTGTTGCACATCCATCCATAGGAAACTCACTGTCTAAATGCCCTGACCCTCCTATAATTACTGAGAAATTTTTAGATAGTTATAAAAATACGTAATTGTCGTAGATTATGATTATATTTATAGTTTTTTAACTTAGCCGTGTAATACACGGGGATAAAAAAACTAGTATATATATATATATATATATATATATATATATATATATTTATTTCGACATACACCTAACCTTTTTATTTTAAAATATGGTCTAATTAACATTACTATAACTATACATGTATAGGTGGAACATCCAAGTTAATTTATTCCAGATGGTTCTACATAATTCTTTTAATTCAATTGCTACGTAATTATACTATAGTCAGTCGTAATATTGCATATATTACTTTTTGTTCCGGATAATATCTACCTCTTGTTGGTTGTTTGAGCTCCGAATAACGGTGAAATATATGGAAAAACAAGTAGAAACCTCTCCAACATTTGACGGTGTGGTAATGTGGTGCTTTGAAGGCGCTCTTTGGACGATGCTTGCTCGCATCCTCTTGAAAGCCGTCTTTATGTTTTTGAAGTGGTGTTCGAGGTCCGAACATGATATTTGTGCGGTGGGTACGTAGCAGAGACCTGCGCCTAGTGAGTTGCCGACTCGTGTAGTCGTGTGTCTGCGTCATTCGGTTGTGCTGTTTAATCGCATTCAAACAAAGTACGTTCTTCTAATCCAAACTATTTGAAGAAACCGGGGTCGGTGAGCCAAGCCAAACCCCGATGGCACAGCGGAAGCGGATCGATACTTTGTGAGCTTCGTCTTTGTAGAACAAATATAAACACCCGGAAGAACATTACGGACCGGATCTTCTACTTGGGTGTTTGAGATGTGATGATGATGATGAGGATAAAATAGAAGTAGTGATAAACAAGATGATGTAGAGATAATCATTGATGAAGTTGAACGATTACAAGTTTACCTACACCACTAATGCTAGGTTCATGAACAAGTGTTCATGTACCACACACAACTTCAAAGTATCATGCTCTAAGCTCTCTCTCAAACATAGACTCATGTCTTTCACAAATGAAAGACCAAACTTGTGACGCCCACTCCCAGACTTGGCACTAGGAGGGGTCACGAATCGGATTTACTCATGAACACAAGGTATCAACAGAGATATTAAGCAGCGGAAATTTAAAACTTTTATTTATATAAGCCAAGTACTATAGTAAGAGAGATATTGTACATAATTATAACTAATTATGAATACGAAATCTATAACTAAGCCAGCTTGCCAGAGATCCTTCCTTGATAGCTTTCCTGATTATCCCGTCCTCACAAGATCTGTGCCTTTACTTCTAAACGTCTCTGCAGAACCTAGCATACATACTTTTAAAAAGTCAGCTTACGCTGGTGAGTTCTATCGTTTAGTTCAAAACCGTTAAAGTGTTTACCTGGTTTTCACAACACACGTATATAAATCACATATAAATTCTAGCACGTATTTATTATGATAATATATCTTATTATCTTAACCATGACCCTAGGCTAAACTTCTAGGTCACTATATTTATCTGACTCTTTTATTATGAGCAGACCTGCCACTGCATTCTCTAGGGCACCCCCATTGGAGAAGCAGCGCCGTCCGTACACGGTACTCTAGGGCACCTCCATTGGAGCAGCAGCGACTCCTCATTCTTACTAGTAACCCTAGGCTTATCATCTGGGTTACCGACTCTTCCTATGAGAAAACCTGACACTACATTCTCTAGGGCACCCCCATTGGAGAAGCAGCGCCGTCCGTACACGGTACTCTAGGGCACCCCCATTGGAGTAACAGCGATTCCTCAACTTTATCTACCAACTTTATACTTAACTACATTAGGTCATTTTCTCGTCTTAATGACTTAATTTCCGATCACGTATACTACCCACCCCTAGTAAATAACCAGATGCCTTAGGCTTGTTATTAAACAGTGATAATGCATTCATATACTGCAACAAATGGACATCCCCCAATTTACCGTTAGTGTATGTATACAGGATGTACCAGCGGCGTATCCTCCACACTTCCAATATACCGGGTAACTTATACTACTATGTATATATATAGGATGTACCAGCGGTGTATCCACCACATATTAATATAAGCAAATGCATCACTTGTTCTCATATAATCATACATATTCACTAAATGTTTACTAACAATTCCCTAGTCACTTGGCTACTTAATTTCAAAGCAAGTATATACACATCACATTATAATCAACATAATTGCATAACACGTATAAGCAATTTAATAACAATTTCATCATATAACACGTATATATCAAGTCACAATTATCTTGAATATATGTTCACAAGTATTGTATGTATACTAGCCCGAAAACATTTAAAATATTTAAAACATTTAAAAGGGGGCTCATAGAACTCACCTGATATCTTTAATCAGTTATTCAGACAGAACCTCCGTTATGGTCCACAATTAACCTAATCGCGTATCGGATTGCATTAATGCAAAGTTATTATAAATAATACCTACGTTTATTTATATCTTATTATCCTAATAATATTTTATTAGGGTTTATTTCTTTTAAGGTCAAAATGACCAAAATGCCCTTATAGGCATAATAACCTTTTTATTGATAATATGAAGACGCGCATTCCTATAAGTAGACACTCACTCCGGGATCGCCCAGTGTTGGGATGCCATTGCCCAGATGGGATGGCGACACCCCCGCTATTGCTAGAAACCCCAGTGTACAGGTGCCTACCCTTCCGGTCCGCGCGAACCTCTAATATCCGATTAACTCGGTATCTTTAATACTTTATTATTTATCCATTTTAATTTCATATATACTTATTATATATAAAAACATGTTAAAAAATCAAGTACCCATACCCTCCGGATTATTTTATAATAATTATCTTTATTTAGAAACCCTAATTTCATGAATTTCTCGTTTTATAATCAAAACTCATTTTTAATTCAAACCAACTTAGGGTGTTATCCATTATAACATTTTATAATATCCTTTAAAAGATCTAAGCTTAATTCAACATCGTTTAGTCAATTTGGGCAGAGTAACGTTATGAAAACCCTAATTTTGACCCGTTAATAAAACCTTTACCAAACCTTCTCCAAATGTGAAATAAACTTAGGGCTTTCTTAAAATACATCATTTTATGCTTACCTACAAAAATTCAGACCCTAATTCCCACCCGATCACCCGATTTTAGCAAAACAAGCTCAAGAACCCTAATTTTAACACATTTTTAGAAAACATACTTAGATATCGAATTAGACAAAACTGAAAGAGGTTATTGTTAAGCATACCAAATAAGGGGTGACTGCAGAAATTCGGCTTCTAACTCCTTCCGGTTTGAGAGAATTGCTCCGACGAAGTTTCTGGTGCGAAATGGGGTTTTTGGGTTGATTTATCACGAAATTGGCGAGTTCAGATGGCTGATATGAGCTTCTATTTATACTTAGAGGGTCGTCCTAATGTTGTTACACGATTCATGGTGACTCATGGTGCAAAAACGACGCGTAATACGGCCAAACTTGGCCTGCAAGTCCGTAAACGTGGCTAAAAACGCGGCCAAAAGATTTCTGCTGCTGCAGGTGTTCCTCGCGTATCGCGCAGGAGGGAGGGGAGTGGCTAGCGATACGCGAGCCACTGGTTTTTCGGCCAGATTTTGGATTTTGGCATCTCTAGCCCCTAGACTTCTATAAAATGCAATTTAACCCCTCGAACTTCTATAGTTTTATTATTTTATGCCTCAAAACATTAGGGAACATATTTCTAACATTTTCTAGGGTTTCTAAGGCTCGGGATTCGTATGATAACAAATATATATGGTTATATATATTTTCTTTATTATTTGCTAAATTACGTTCTAGCCCCTCCAACTTTACAATACTTATCATTTTATGTTATGAATCATATTAGTATATATTTTTATTAATTTCTAAGTCTCAAAATACTTATAATGAATATAAACACGTATAATACTATGTATCTATAAATTTTGGGATGTTACAAAACTATATATTCTAACTAGACAATGGCAAACTAGTAAATACTAGTGACTAGTGACATAAATAATACAACAATAAATAATAAAATCACTAATGCCAAGTCTTCGGTTAGTGAGAGTCTTCGAGTCATAAACTTCACCGCATGTTGTGCAAACGGTCAAACGGTAAGTGGTACGTTGAGTTTCATCTAACCAAATCTCGAACTCGTCGAACTCGGGAATTCCCAACAATCTCCCCCTATTTGGTTGATGAACAAACGGATAAACAACTCAACTCTTGTGACAATCGGTTCTCTTGTATTCTTGCAACTTGACTTCAAGAAGATCTTCATACGGTTTCAAATCTTTCATTTAGCCATTCTCCTTTGTGAAGCTCCCCCTATGAAGAAGAGTTGTTCTTCTTCTAGCCTTTTCCGCAAAGCCCATAGGGTGTTTACCAAAATTTAACAAAACACACTACGTTTAAGGATGGCACCATCATCCTAAGTGTGGTTAAAGGTAAACAAGATAAAGGATCAAGGATAAATTTGAGATTCAATTCCATAATTCAACCGTCTTGTGAATACCAAACCGATGCTTCACTTCAAAGATAGTACCACTTCAAATAAATTACCTCAACAAGTCACAAGCTCTAACTTTGCCTTTGTTTTTACCATAACAACGATGGCTCAAGGACTCTTCAAAAATTAGAACTTAATCCAACTTTCGCAAACAGATATCTTCAATGTAGAAAAACTCCCAAACTTGCACATTTTCTTCAATTTTGAACCGGCTTCTAAACACGTCTGCTTATAACGAAGCAAGTATCAAAAAGAAAATTAAGTTTGATTCTGCAAGTGTACCTTGGTTGTACACCAATTTGTTGCAATGGATTTAACGGCTTGCAATCCGTTAGACTTGTAGTAATTTCCGTAATAAAACAGTAGCATACTGTTAATTTTCTGCTCCAATTTGTCTTCAAATCAGATCATGCCCAAGCTGTTAATTTTGCAGCCCCAATCCCTTTACACTTCAGCCCAACAAATTTAAAGGAATAAGCAGGCCCAAATGAGATATGCATGGCCCAGTTCGGTTCTCATGTGGCAGACCCATCGAAATAAAGAAGCAGGCCCATATCTATTTCTCTAAAACTGTCGTGTAAAATAGGGTTTTCTTTTTGCCCTAAACATAACACAAAGAGAAGCAGCAGCAGCAGCCTCGCCGGCGCCCACCTGAGCCATAATTTGGCGACCTGAAGACAAGCAGAATGAATACTCGACGGACGAGGAGTTCCGGACTAACTTCCAAAAACATGGTGAACACGTGAAAATAACTCAGAGAAGTTCCTCCGGAAGTTTCACGTTCCTCCGGAACTTTTCTGGTTCCTCCGGAAGTTTTCTTCATCTCAGAACACGTTACAACAGCTCGAGATGTTCCTCCGGAACTATTTCAGTTCCCTCGGAGAAAACAGTTTACTCCAGAACTTCGAACTTCACCTTTTCTTTCATTCGGAGTTCCCCCGGAAGATTCAGTTTACACCGGAACGAGTTGTTACTCCGGAACATCCAGTTGTTACTCTGAAACATCTTTTTACTCCGGAACTTCGATGGTTTCCATCGGAGCACAACATTTTACTCCAGAACCTTTGCAGGTTACTCTGGAACGAATTTGGTTACTCCGGAAGTATCGATTTCGACAGAATTGGTTCCCTCGGAGGTCTCTCGTTACTCCGGAACTTGAGTTGCAGGTTCTGTCGGAACAGTACACTTACAGTTGGTTCATGACGAGGAAAGGTAAGGCACATGGGAATCAGTTTTCAGACGACAATAACCTGCAGTATTTGTTTGTATATGCCATCTTTAAACATACAACAAAAAGATGTAACATGCCAGTTGACTTTCTCTTTGAGTTGTCCTCCCATAACCCTAACAATGATAAGTCACCATCGGCTTTTGACTTTGGACCATTGTATACTCTCATCGATCTCGAACCTGTTACCGACCATCGATAGCTCCATGAGCAGAAAACCCAGATCGAAGAGAAAACCAACACTCATGAAACCCAGATTACATCAACCCATAACCACCGTTACCAACGTTGTTGTCTTGACCGAAATCCGAATCGAACAGTTAATAACAACCCGGATGTCAACATGTTAAAATAATCCCTTTTCTCTCAAAAACGAACCCGTAAAAACCGATATACCGAGCTGCAGTCTCGTGGCTTTTAATCCTTCATCACTTGTTAATAAAAATTAACATAAACACTTAACAATAATCAATAGAAAATCTGCTAATTGATTAAAGAAGGTTGAGTGTTTGGTGATGAGAGAGAAAAGTAGGGTGGTTGATTAAAGGTGATAAAGGAGTTGTTACTTTACAAAGTCAGTAAAGTAGTATGGGCTACAACTCTTTTCACTATTCACCTTTTTGGATTTTAAATTTGTTTTCCAATTAAATTAATCAAAAACATGACTAACATAACAATCTTTAAGCTTGAAGATCTGGGAAAACATATGAACTATTGGGATGAGTTTGAAGAAACTCAAGAACTCATATTATATTTGTGTGACAATTTCAACACAAAACCCAAAGTTCAAAAAAATAAAACATCTCTATTTGTTACAAAACAAGCAAGATAACACAAAGTTGAAGAAACCAACCGATTTGTTGCGTTTTCTTCGACCATGGCTCTGATGCCAATTAAAGAAACCGGGGTCGGTGAGCCAAGCCAAACCCCGATGGCACAGCGGAAGCGGATCGATACTTTGTGAGCTTCGTCTTTGTAGAACAAATATAAACACCCGGAAGAACATTACGGACCGGATCTTCTACTTGGGTGTTTGAGATGTGATGATGATGATGAGGATAAAATAGAAGTAGTGATAAACAAGATGATGTAGAGATAATCATTGATGAAGTTGAACGATTACAAGTTTACCTACACCACTCATGCTAGGTTCATGAACAAGTGTTCATGAACCACACACAACTTCAAAGTATCATGCTCTAAGCTCTCTCTCAAACATAGACTCATGTCTTTCACAAATGAAAGACCAAACTATATATTCTAACTAGACAATGGCAAACTAGTAAATACTAGTGACTAGTGACATAAATAATACAACAATAAATAATAAAATCACTAATGCCAAGTCTTCGGTTAGTGAGAGTCTTCGAGTCATAAACTTCACCGCATGTTGTGCAAACGGTCAAACGTAAGTGGTACGTTGAGTTTCATTTAACCAAATCTCGAACTCGTCGAACTCGGGAATTCCCAACACTATTTAGTTTTGATTCGAAGGATGTTTTGTTTCTTTCAAAACTATTTTAGGTTTTCATAATATTTCTACGGTTTTGATGCAAATGAGCACTTTGATTTTACAACTCTTGAAAATAGCATAAACTTTAGCACATGGTATATGCAAAGACAAAAGAAATAAGACACTTAGATAGTGTTTGGTACGCGGGAATGGAGGGTGGAATGGAATGAGTCATTACGTGGGAATGAAAAATGATATGTTTGGTTGCACATTGGAATTAATGGAATGAACCATTACATAAGGAATGAGTTTCCTTCCATTTTTAAAGATTTTCATTCCATAGGGGATGGGTGTTTTTTTCCGATTCCCTCAAGGAATGAAATGAAATATTTATTTCCAATAAAATTTCTTCGTTAATATTTACGGAAAAAAATAAAAATAAAAAGAGAAAAATATAAGGGGAAAATAAAAAATTAAATTAGATTAAATAAATAAATAAAAACAATTTGATAATAATTAAATTAAATTAGAAAAACATAAAAACAAACAAAAAAAAATATAAATTAAACTATTTTATAAAAATAAATTAATAAAAATTTAAAAAATTTAAAAAATTAAAAATAAAAATATATTCTAATTTAAATGTAAATATTAGTAAAAAAAAATTCAATTACTTTGTTTGTTGTAACCATTAAATGGCGCAAAGTAATGATTTATTCTATTCCCACATAGTAACCAAACATGACGATGGAATTGTAATGATCCATTTCATTCCCTCGACCATTTCATTCACTCGCTCATTCCATTACGTCGTTCATTCCATTACCTCATACCAAACAGACCCTTAGGATTCGAGTAGTGATTGGGTGACTTCTTTTAAAGACATTGAAACATATATTGGTAGGTGAGTTTTCTAAATGAGGGGTAATTTCATGGTATTAGTGTACTATCTTGTACATGTTTAGAATAATGTAATTTAGGATGTATGGAAGAATTAATTGTAAATATTGAGTAGGTCTAACAAATCGATGTATTATTTCCCCGAGAGCAACACATATGACTCTGATTGTTTTTGTTGTCGAAATTATCAATTAGATTTCAAACGTGTTTGATTTTAACTGATGTTAGTAATGAAACACTCTCTTTAATTGATGGTTTATCTATTTATTAGTTATTAAACAATTGATGTAGTAACATAAAAGTAATAGATTTCTTATTAGTACATAAATACACTCTTACATAATAATAATGTCACACTAATATGTAGTTGTTGACGTCTTGATTGTCGTCGGATTACGGCATTTACAAATGACAATTTTCAAGTCTGCGAGATTATTAAGAATGTGAGTGAATGGAACTTTAAAGAATAAAAAAACAAAATTAGAGTTTGCTATCTATTTAGATTTTTGGTGATGTCTAAAATACCCTTGTTATCATCATCTCTAATAAATTAAAGATAGAGATCCCTTAAAGATATCCAAACTTTCAGTAGCTTTACACTTTAATTGAATATTTTCAAGTAGATGGCGGCAACAAATTCTATGATAGGCTTGTGGATAAACATTCCTTATAGCAAGATCAACTGATGATGCCCTGTCCAAAATCAGTGCAAGTTGTGAATGGTCTTCAACAAACTCCTTTAATTTAAAAAGGAACCAAGTCCAAGAATCCCCAATTTTATTTTTCTAAAAATGCGAATGATAAAATCTGTTTATTACCGTCCATACCAACATTTCTAAACATTGTGCCTTTAAAAGCACCTTTAAGATGGGCACCGCCTATAATAATGGTTGGCCGAAGATGGTTGTTATAACTAGTGATGGGTGGGGGTAATAGCGGGGATCTCATTACCCGTATCCGAACTAAATCGCAATACATATCCCCGCTCCCGCCCCACCATATACAAGACCGGTACAGGTAAAAGAAAACTTGTCGGATTCGGGGAACCAGATAGATACCCATTAAAAAAAATCAACTTTTTTAAAAAGTCGGAAAAATATAACCATAATAAGTCAAATATTCAAGTTTCATAATTCAATCCCACATTAATAATATCAAAAAGGACGATCATCACGTTATAACTTCAAACTTTGCAAGATGTTTTTCTTTATTTCAATGTGCACCTAGCAATAAAAAAAATAAACAAATATTTGTATTATTACAAAATATTTGTTGGAAAAAGTAGTAGACATATATAAATAACATATTCAGGTTTAAAACGGGGTGGGTAGTGCTATACCCGTACCCGACCCGTCCTTGCTTTGGGTTTTAAAAATAAAACCTATCCCCGCATCATTACCCATTAAGATGGGTAATACCCGCCCCATTCGAGTCAGTTACCCACGGGTCGATGTTCTCACATCCTTAGTTGCACACCCTTTTATTTGTAGACTATATATGCCTATTTGTATCGTATTAAATTATTTTGTTGTAGTTTATTGGTTTGAGGGTTATAATTCTTAAATGAGTCTAATATAAATGTTATCACTTGCAGGCTAATTTTGAATGTTATCAAATGCATGTGGTGAATCGTTCTAATGTAATTTTAAGGTATGAAGACTCACTAGCTAATGGTTATATACAAACTAATGTGATAAAGGTTAAAATAGTTTTGAAAATCGAGCAAAAAAATTGCAATTAATGAGTATAATAATGTTATATATATCTAAACCTATGTACGTAAATATCCTTCACCTATGTTTCCTCTAGATTTGTAACACTATGTTTCATCTACATTTGTAACACCCATTGTAACTTTGTTATAACCCGCGAACTGCTGCAAAGCCCGATTGACACCTCGTTTTACTTATAATACGATAGCACAATGTTTTAGTGTATAATATAATCTGCTATGATTGGTTTACTTGATCGTCACTAAAGATAAAAGCTATCATGTGATATAACTCTTGTTATATATGATACATTATATTTTAATGTAATTGTATACAAATATAACATATTTTGATTATAAAAGAATAAAAATAATTAAACGAATACAATGTTCATACATCCTCAAGAACAAAGAAATAATAAATTAAGCAACCAACAATTTACTTTTCAAAAAAATTCTATACTAAACCTATTCCTTAACCTTAAGAAGCGCTTTAAGAATATCATTGCCCACGCCATCCGCAAAGGCAAACGTGTGACCTCCACCAACAACCTCATGATACTTGATCCATCCAAGTTGTTGGGCTATATAACGTTGTAGTGTCACCGGCACAATCCTATCATCATCACCCATCCATAAGTGAACAGATCCATTGCTCTTTTGAAATGGGTTTCCAAGATCGAGTGGATCAAATTGCCACTTACCCCATCCGATATTCATGTCACGATGGATGGACTCGAATTCTCCTTGTAGCCTTGGTTGGGTTTTCATCAACTCTGCCTTCATGACACAAAATAAGAGTACTAGATAAGCATATGTATAAATGTATAATTTATTTGGATAAATTTTGTCAGACTTTCTTGTTATAACTGATAAATTAAGAAAATATGTTGTTACTTATATACGATTTTGGAGACTAAGATGCTAAAGAGATGGTACCAGATTTGAGTCTGTGATCATAGCATTTAGCTTTGCTGCAACTTCAATGTCTGCGGGAGAAAAAACAGCAGGGTTTTGTGTAATTACAGAAAAACCAGGAAACCATGATTGAGTGTTCCACCAGTAGGTGAGCCACGGTAGGTAGTGAGCTACTCGCAAAGACCACTGATCCTGTTGAAGCTGCCGGGAATATGCTTCGTTTGTTAAGTTGGAAGGTAGGTTACGCCACCAGTAATTGACGGCGGGAGAAATAAGAACCGCCCCTTGAAGCCTGTTTTATTCCAACAGAAATATATAAGATGGTTAAATATTGTAGTGATTCTTTAGAACATATAACACTAGCTACAGGGTTCTATGTGTAAACGGACCTGTGAGGGATATACTTTAGACATGACCATATGACCTCACCACCCATAGAGTATCCGGCTACGTAGAATCGTTCTCCCAGATTCAACTCATCAGCAAGCTCCTCAATATCTATTGCTAAGCTTTTTACAGTTCGCTTGGGGTCCGGGTCACTTTCTCCATAACCAGGCCGATCTAATGCAACAATGTACACTCCAAGTTCTTCGATAACGGCCTGTAGAAATTGGCAGGATCAATTAGTTAATTTAATTACTCACACAACTACCGCATGAAATGAATAAGATGGAGCTAGGAATCGAAGAAGGCATACCGGTGAGGCGGAAAACGCAAAAGGATCCTGGTACTTGCTACAGTCGAAGCAGTGGACGTATACTATTTTAGATCTGGCTACATCTTTTGGAACACCATATTCTTTATATGATAAATGTCTTCCATCACGAAGTTGTATCCTTGGGGAGGTAAGAGGAAGACCATCTGGAGATCCCAACTTCCTTGGAGGTGGAGGGAGAGTTGTTTGATAAGCCCATGCACAAAACTCCGCAAACAAAACGAGTAGTAATATCTTCAAAACTCCTGGGAACATAAAGCAAGACATTTAAATGTCTCAGAACATCATCACATACATTTTAATTAAGGTGTAAAAGATCAAACTAAGAAATCAAACTCACCTGAGGAGAAATCCAATTTGTATTTCCTGGCATGTGATGACGTTGGTGAATGACTTTTTTTCCCATCCGACATTGCTGATGCTATCGGCATGCGCGAAGTGATCTTATAACACCTTTCTCTGTGGAAACAATTATGATCAACGTACTGTGTATATGTAGGAACAAGCAGTATATATTATTAAGAAAGAAGGAAATTAAAGAGAGATAATTGTGGCCATTAACCATTGGGATATATATAGTACGTGTAGTAGTATTAGAAAGGAAAATCATGCAAGTCATGTGGATGAAGCTTACAGGAAGCTAGGGTCGCTTTCTTTAATTGACCCATGCATGTATATTCTAAGTCGTTGGGTTTTTTTTGTCATTCAAAATTATTAACCACAACTTAATTGGACAATCTTGTTAATTTTTAATTCATACTTGACTTGACTGCCCTCCATTCTTTAACTCAACTATATATCTTGTTGCTTTTGTGATTAGAAGCAATTAGAATGAGACTCCTCTATATATATATATATATATATATATATATATATATATATATATGGGTGAGGTTCATTGTAGACACTTTCACATGTGAAATAGCTCTTTTTCACATGTGAAATGCTCTGAACAATTAGAAAAAAGAAAAAAAGGAAAAAATGAAATTATCACAACCACTAGATCAAGAGATCTAATGGTGAAATAGGGTGTCTACATGTCTACACTTATGAGGGTGTCTACAATGAACTTTTCACTATATATATATATATATATATATATAGGGAAGGGAACAATTATTAACCCTTCCTTAGAGGATTAACTAAATAACCACATCCTAGTGGCTTGATGAAAAAACAGGTGCTATGGATTATTGACATGTGACACTCCTTTTTTTTCTTTTTTTTTTAACAGAAAGGGTATAAGGGTATTTTACCCAAAAGAAAAAAATACCCCTCTCATTTTTAAACGCTTATAACTTTTTTATCCGAAGTCGGTTTTTTATAAAAATCATACCATTTTACTCGTCGCTATTTTATCTTTAATTCGGATGTGGTCCCGACTTTTTTCGAAGGTTTTTTTTTCAAACGTCCTTATTAACATCAATGCTACAGAAAAAAGGCACCGGTGCTATCCAAAAAATGCATCAGTGCTACTTTTTGTAACATTACATGTCGGTACGGAAATTTGGAAAAAAGTGTAAAAAATGTCAGGACCACATCTGAATTAAAGATAAAAATGCGACGAGTCCAACGATATTTTTTTTATAAAAACCCGACATCGGATAAAAAAGTTATAGCCGTTTTAAAATGGAGGGGGTACTTTATTGGTTGAGTTAAATGACCAAAATACCCTTTCTGGAAAATGAGGGAGAGAGACATTTGTCATAATTTTGGTGGTTTAAATGGGTTATTTGGTTATTGCTCCAAGCAAGGGTTATTCATAGTTCTTCACCCTATATATATATATATATATATATATATATATATATATATATATATATATATATATATTTCGGCATACACCTAACCTTTTTATTTTAAAATATGTCTAATTAACATTACTATAACTATACATATATAGGTGGAACATCTAAGTTAATTTATTCCAGAACGAATTCTTTTATGGTTCAATATAATTCTTTTAATTTAATTGCTACGTACTTATACTATAGTCGTAATATTGCATACATTACTTTTTGTTCCGGATAATATCTATCTCTTGTTATTTGATTTCCACTCCATGGCCGGGTTTGCCTAGCAAAGATGAATTAGAAATCGACACTCCAAGTTGGTTGTTTGAGCTCCGAGTAACGGTGAAATATATGGAAAAACAAGTAGAAACCTCTCCAACATTTGACGGTGGGGTAATGTGGCGGTTTGAAGGCGCTCTTTGCTCGATGCTTACTCGCATCCTCTTGAAAGCCGTCTTTATGTTTTTGAATTGGTGTTCGAGGTCCGAACATGATATTTGTGCGGTGGGTACGTTCTTCTAATCCAAACTATTTAGTTTTGATTCGAATCATGTTTTCTTTCAAAACTATTTTAGGTTTCCATAATATTTCTACGGTTTTGATGCAAATGAGCACTTTGATTTTAGAACTCTTGAAAATAGCATAACCTTAAAAACATGGTATATGCAATGACAAAAGAAATAAGACACTGAGTATTAGAGTAGTGATTTGGGTGACTTCTTTTAAAGACATTGAAACATATATTGATAGACGAGTTTTCTAAATGAGTGGTAATTTCATGGTATTAGTGTACGATCTTGTACATGTTTAGAGTAATGTAATTTAGGATATTATGGAAGAATTAATTGTAAATATTGAGTAGGTCAAACAAATCGATGTATATATAATATTGCTATATATCCTACTTATATTTACAATACAATATTACCGTAACTATCGACATGGAGCCATCTACTTATAGCATATCAGTCAAGAATCCCCACTTTTATTTTTCTAAAAATGCGAATGATAAAATCTGTTTATTACCGTCCATACCAACATTTCTAAACATTGTGCCTTTAAAAGCACCTTTAAGATGGGCACCGTCTATAATAATGGTTGGCCGAAGATTGTTGGCCGAAGATGGTTGTTATAACTAGTGATGGGTGCGGGTAATAGCGGGGACCTCATTACCCGCACCCGAACTTAATCGCAATACCTATCCCCGCTCCCGCCCCACCAAATACAAGACCGGTACAGGTAAAAGAAAACCTAAAGAAAACCTGTCGGATTCGGGGAACCAGATAGATACCCATTTAAAAAAAATCAATTTTTTTAAAAAGTCGGAAAAATATAACCATAATAAGTCAAATATTCAAGTTTCATAATTCAATCCCACATTAATAATAGCAAAAAGGACGATCATCACATTATAACTTCAAACTTTGCAAGATGTTTTTCTTTATTTCAATGTGCACCTAGCAATAAAAAAATAAACAAATATTTGTATTATTACAAAATATTTGCTGGAAAAAAGTAAAAGACATATATAAATTACCTATTTAGGTTTAAAACGGGGCGGGTAGTGCTATACCCATACCCGACCCGTCCTTGCTTCGGGTTTTAAAATTAATACCTATCCCCGCCCCATTACCCATTAAGACGGGTAATACCCGCCCCATTCGGGTCAGTTACCCACGGGTCGATGTTCTCACATCCTTAGTTGCACACCCTTTTATTTCTAGACTATATATGACTATTTTTATCGTATTAAATTATTTTGTTGTAGTTTATTGGTTTGAGGGTTATAAATTCTTAAATGAGTCTAATATAAATGTTATCACTTGCAGGCTAATTTTGAATGTTATCAAATGCATGTGGTGAATCGTTCTAATGTAAATTTAAGGTATGAAGACTCACTAGCTAATGGTTATATACAAACTAATGTGATAAAGGTTAAAATAGTTTTGAAAATCGAGCAAAAAAATTACAATTAGTGAGTATAATAATGTTATATATATCTAAACCTATGTACGTAAATATCCTTCACCTATGTTTCCTCTAGATTTGTAACACTATGCTTCATCTACATTTGTAACACCCACCGTAACTTTGTTATAACCCGCGAACCGCTGCAAAGCCCGGTTGACACCTCGTTTTACTTATAATACGATAGCACAATGTTTTAGTGTATAATAATACTCTGCTATGATTGGTTTACTTGATCGTCACTAAAGATAAAAGCTATCATGTGATATAACTCTTGTTATATATGATACATTATATTTTAATGTAAGTGTATACAAATATAACATATTTTGATTATAAAAGAATAAAAATAATTAAACGAATACAATGTTCATACATCCTCAAGAACAAAGAAATAATAAAATAAGCAACCAACAATTTACTTTTCAAAAAATGTCTATACTAAACGTATTCCTTAACCTTAAGAAGCGCTTTAAGAATATCATTGCCCACGCCATCCGCAAAGGCAAACGTATGACCTCCACCAACAACCTCATGATACTTGATCCAGCCAAGTTGTTGGGCTATATAACGTTGTAGTGTCACCGGCACAATCCTATCATCATCACCCATCCATAAGTGAACAGATCCATTGCTCTTTTGAAATGGGTTTCCAAGATCGAGTGGATCAAATTGCCACTTACCCCATCCGATATTCATGTCACGATGGATGGACTCGAATTCTCCTTGTAGCCTTGGTTGGGTTTTCATCAACTCTGCCTTCATGACACAAAAGAAGAGTACTAGATAAGCATATGTATAAATGTATAATTTATTTGGATAAATTTTGGCATACTTTCTTGTTATAACTGATAAATTAAGAAAACATGTTGTTAATTATATACGATTTTGGAGACCAAGATGCTAAAGAGATGGTACCAAATTTGAGTCTGTGATCATAGCATTTAGCTTTGCTGCAACTTCAATGTCTGCGGGAGAAAAACAGCAGGGTTTTGTGTAATTACAGAAAAACCAGGAAACCATGATTGAGTGTTCCACCAGTAGGTGAGCCACGGTAGGTAGTGAGCTACTCGCAAAGACCACTGATCCTGTTGAAGCTGCCGGGAATATGCTTCGTTTGTTAAGTTGGAAGGTAGGTTACGCCACCAGTAATTGACGGCAGGAGAAATAAGAACCGCCCCTTGAAGCCTGTTTTATTCCAACAGAAATATATAAGATGGTTAAATATTGTAGTGATTCTTTAGAACATATAACACTAGCTACAGGGTTCTATGTGTAAACGGACCTGTGAGGGATATATTTTAGACATGACCATATGACCTCACCACCCATAGAGTATCCGGCTACGTAGAATCGTTCTCCCAGATTCAACTCATCAGCAAGCTCCTCAATATCTAGTGCTAAGCTTTTTACAGTTCGCTTGGGGTCCGGGTCACTTTCTCCATAACCAGGCCGATCTAATGCAACAATGTACACTCCAAGTTCTTCGATAACGGCCTGTAGAAATTAGTAGGATCAATTAGTTAATTTAATTACTCACATAACTACCGCATGAAATGAATAAGATGGAGCTAGGAATCGAAGAAGGCATACCGGTGAGGCGGAAAACGCAAAAGGATCCTGGTACTTGCTGCAGTCGAAGCAGTGGACGTATACTATTTTAGATCTGGCTACATCTTTTAGAACACCATATTCTTTATATGATAAATGTCTTCCATCACGAAGTTGTATCCTTGGGGAGGTAAGAGGAAGACCATCTGGAGATCCCAACTTTCTTGGAGGTGGAGGGAGAGTTGTTTGATAAGCCCATGCACAAAACTCCGCAAACAAGACGAGTAGTAATATCTTCAAAACTCCTGGGAACATAAAGCAAGACATTATTTAAACGTCTCAGAACATCATCACATACATTTTAATTAAGGTGTAAAAGATCAAACTAAGAAATCGAACTCACCTGAAGGGAACTCCAATTTGTATTTCCTGGCATGTGATGACGTTAGTGAATGACTTTGTTTCCCATCCGACATTGCTGATGCTATCGGCATGTGCGGAGTGATCTTATAACACCTTTCTATGTGGAAGCAATTAAGAATTCAAGATCAACGTACTGTGTATATGTAGGAACAAGCAGTATATATTATTAAGAAAGAAAGAAACTAAAGAGATAGATAATTGTGGTCATTAACCATTGGGATATATATATAGTACGTGTAGTAGTATTAGAAAGGAAAATCATGCAAGTCATGTGGATGAAGCTTACAGGAAGCTAGGGTCGCTTTCTTCGATTGACCCATTCATTTATATTCTAAGTCGTTGGTTTTTTTTTTTGGTCATTCAAAATTATTAACCACAACTTGGATAATCTTGTTAATTTTTAATTCATACTTGAGTTGACTGCCCTCCATTATTTAACTCAACTATATATCTTGTTGCTTTTGTGATTAGAAGCAATTAGAATGAGACTCCTATATATATATATTTATTTCGGCATACACCTAACCTTTTTATTTTAAAATATGGTCTAATTAACATTACTATAACTATACACATATAGGTGGAACATCTAAGTTAATTTATTCCAGAACGAATTCTTTTATGGTTCAACATAATTC
The DNA here is from genome assembly GCA_039602395.1 of Deinandra increscens subsp. villosa. Classification (NCBI taxonomy): domain Eukaryota; kingdom Viridiplantae; phylum Streptophyta; class Magnoliopsida; order Asterales; family Asteraceae; genus Deinandra; species Deinandra increscens. Next base: position 22,454 of record JBCNJP010006538.1, read on the forward strand.
TTTTAATTCAATTGCTACGTACTTATACTATAGTCGTAATATTGCATATATTACTTTTTGTTCCGGTTAATATCTACCTCTTGTTATTTGATTTCCACTCCATGGCCGGGTTTGCCTAGCAAAGATGAATTAGAAATCGACACTCCAAGTTGGTTGTTTGAGCTCCGAGTAACGGTGAAATATATGGAAAAACAAGTAGAAACCTCTCCAACATTTGACGGTGGGGTAATGTGGCGGTTTGAAGGCGCTCTTTGCTCGATGCTTACTCGCATCCTCTTGAAAGCCGTCTTTATGTTTTTGAATTGGTGTTCGAGGTCCGAACATGATATTTGTGCGGTGGGTACGTTCTTCTAATCCAAACTATTTAGTTTTGATTCGAATCATGTTTTCTTTCAAAACTATTTTAGGTTTCCATAATATTTCTACGGTTTTGATGCAAATGAGCACTTTGATTTTAGAACTCTTGAAAATAGCATAACCTTAAAAACATGGTATATGCAATGACAAAAGAAATAAGACACTGAGTATTAGAGTAGTGATTTGGGTGACTTCTTTTAAAGACATTGAAACATATATTGATAGACGAGTTTTCTAAGGTGCTGTTTGTTTTTGAAGAGGTAAAATGTCTTAAGTCTGCGGACCACATCTGCAGACATCTGCAGAAGAAGAGGTGGACCAAACCTCTGCAGTCTGCAAGAAGAAGACTGTTTGTTTTTTAACATCTGCAGACTACTAAAATAAACTGTATTTTAAATAAACTGTTTTTTTTAACTTAAAAAGAGTCTTTAAACATTACAATTCAACTAATAGTTATACAAATACTTAACTAACATTCATAAAAACAACAATAACATTTTTTTTAAGATCACTCGTTCATTCAACATTTTGCATTAACTGCCCAGCGATGTTATCTCGTAACTGAGTCATAAATTCCCGATCCGATGTAGTACCATGTGCTTCACCTTCGACTCCATCCGTACCAACCTGCACATGACTATTTCCTAACGAAACATTGGGTTGATCGTATTGTTCAAAGAAGTCGTCGCTCAAACCCTCTTTCCTTATAAAATTATGTAGCGCGAAACATGCAATTGAAATATTCCTTTGTGTAGTCAACGGAAATGGTGCCATCCTCTTCAATATAGGGAATCGTGCTTTCAAGACACCAAAAGAACGCTCAATGACGTTTCGAAGTTTTGCATGTGCATGGTTAAATTTTTCTTTATTGGTCAACGCACTTCTTCGACGAAAATCCCCAAGCCAATACCGTACATTACGATATGGGGCCATAAATCCTCGTGTGTGTGCATACGCGGCATCACAAAGATAATATTTATCTGAAAAAATATAGAAAATTAATTAGAATTTCAAAAAACGATAGACATTTAACAAACCATAAACATACCTGGTGGTGGAAAGGGGAATGGTGCATCCGGATCCGATAATGCTTCTGAAAGTATTCTAGAATCATGTGCTACCCCTTCCCAACCGGCCACAATGAAAGTAAAAATCATGTTGAAGTCACAAATTGCTAAAACGTTTTGGTAACAATCCCCTTTTCCCCTTCCTCTATATAAATCTTGTTTAGAAACGGGGACAACGGCATGTATCAAAGTTCCATCTAGTGCACCAACCGCTCCTTTAAAAACCTTTCGTAGCCTCTTGTTATGTCCCGGAATGTTTGGATTCGGATTGAAAGAAGTTGGTACTATCATGTCTTTTGCAAAAAGCATCATTTTCTCCAACACTTCATAAAAAAATTTATGAATAGTTTGCTTTGAGTGTTGAAATCTACGTTTGATAACCACATAACGTTGATTATGACCGATTATCATCAAAAACATGGCCATCTTTTCCTCAACCGAAACATGTTTACTATCCTTTAATGAATATCTTGTTCTAAAATGTGCACATAGACGGACAAAGGATTCACGAGACATACGTAGCAATTCATGGCATTGTTTGGGATTCCCTTGCAATAACTCTAACGTATATTGACTTCCCCTCATGTTCGAATCATTGTCTCGCTTTCGTTTCAAACCTCTCTTCCAAAAATAGCGGATAAACAAGTAAATAACTATTACCAATAGTATTTTCTTATTCTTATCCATTACGAACCTGTGTTATTAAAACATAAACAACCATGAAAGATAAGAAACCATCAAAGTTTTCAACATGACAAAATCCAACATAGTCATAAAAACCTACAAAGTTTTCAACATGACAAAATCCAACATAGTCATAAAAACCTACAAAGTTTTCAACATGGCACATTCCAACTTAACCTACAAAGTTTTCAACATGGCAAAATCCAACATAAGCGTAAAAGCCCACAAAGTTTTCAACCAAAATGTAATAGAAAACCAAAAGAGAACATGTTCATCATTAATTTATCACTCCCAAAGTTTTAGCCGTCATCACGATCCACCCCCTTAATACTTCAGGAATATCCGGCAAAGCCATCCATGCCTCTCTCATATCTGATGACTTTCCAAAAATATGAAACGCAGCTAAGAATATAGGATCAACCGGCTCTAACCCAACCTGCTTTAACTTCTCAGAACAATCAACAACGGTTGGCCCTTCTTTGCCTTTAATCAAATATTGAAGAGCACTTCGCATATCAAGTGCTATCTCATCAACGGTTGGCCCTTTTTTTGCCCTTTTGTTTGGATTAGGACCGGGACTAGGTTCATGGGTACGCTCGGGACTAGGCTCAAAAGTAGGCTCAAAAGTAGGCTCAAAAGTAGGCCCAAAAGTAGGCTCAGAGGTATGGTTAAACGTGCCGGAATCTCCTTCTGTGTCATGAAAACGCAGAAGTGGTTGGGTACGATGAAAAGAAGACGATCCAACCCCCGATGTTTGAGTTGATGTCCACTTGCCATTCCCGGTGGCACTAGCACCATCAAACAGTTGAGCACAAAGTTCAGGAAAAGGCAATGGTGATGATTTCAATGAACCAGCTTTCGGATGCCCCTAAGAAGAAAAAAAATGTTCTGATTATTTTGTTTAAATGTGGATGTTATAAAATTATATGTAAAAGTATTATTATTGTATGAACATACCTTCTTAAATTCTTCCCATTCCTCGTTCGTTAAGGTAAAAGTGTTGTTTTGAGGATTGTATATGTTGCCGGTTTTGTTTTTCAAGTAAACCCATCCAACATATTTGGCTCTAAGATTATCATACGCATTTTTCAGTTGTTTTTGATTCAAATCCAAATTAAACTTTTCCTTAAGAACTTTTCCAACCTTAGTCCATGAGTCCTTGTGCAAACTCATCCCCTTTCTACCCGCGATGGTTACCTCTTCAATGCAACTTTCCAACAAACATTTTTGTTGCAATTCCGACCATTGTTGTTTTTCTCCCATTTCTAACCAATTTTAGTCACAAATCAGCCATAAACAATCAATTAACAAGAAGTAAACAATCAATTAACTTCAAATCAGCCATAAACATGAACAAAACAATCAACTGAGATGAAGAAAACAATCAATTAACTTCAAATCCGCCATAAACATGAACAAAACAAAAAATCAGCCCCTTAATACATAAAGAAAACTAGGAATTTCACTCAAATCAGCCATAAACAATCAATTAACATGAAGTAAACAATCAATTAAGTTCAAATCAGCCCTAATACATGAACAAAACAATCAACCGAGATGAAGAAAACAATCAATTAACTTCAAATCCGCCATAAACATGAACAAAACAAAAAATCAGCCCCTTAATACATAAAGAAAACTAGGAATTTCACTCAAATCAGCCATAAACAATCAATTAACATGAAGTAAACAATCAATTAAGTTCAAATCAGCCCTAATACATGAACAAAACAATCAACCGAGATGAAGAAAACAATCAATTAACTTCAAATCCGCCATAAACATGAACAAAACAAAAAATCAGCCCCTTAATACATAAAGAAAACTAGGAATTTCACTCAAATCAGCCATAAACAATCAATTAACATGAAGTAAATAATCAATTAAGTTCAAATCAGCCCTAATACATGAAAGAAAACAAGAAATTTCACTCAAATCAGCCTTAATACATGAAAGAAAACAAGAAATTTCACACAAATCATAAGAAAAGAAGAGATTTTCTCAACCATTGAACAAATCATGAAAGGAGGAAGCATACATACCTGATGCGACGAGGGAGGGAACCGCCGGCGAAGTTCTGATGCGCGACGAGGGAGAGACCGGCGGCGGCGAGGGAGAGACGAGCGACTGGTGGAGGCGGCGAGGTCTGAAACGCGACTGGTGGAGGCGACGAGGGAGCGACTGTGCTGCGCGATGAGGGAAGGACCGGCGGCGAGGGAGAGACCGGCGCCGGCGCCGGTCAGAAGGGAGGAGGGAGGCAGGAGGGACGGTGGAGGCGCATAGAGGAGAGGAGATTAGGGCAGAATTTTGGAGTGAGAAGTGGTATGAAGCGTATATTTACATCTTCTCCAAAAAGAGGTCTCGCAGACGTTTTTTAATGAAACGTCTGCGAGAAAACAAACAGTCTTCTGAAGAAAACGTCTTCCCGCGTCTGCGCCAAGAAGACAAAAGAGGTTTAGAAGATCTTTTGCCAAAAAACAAACACCACCTAAATGAGTGGTAATCTCATGGTATTAGTGTACGATCTTGTACATGTTTAGAGTAATGTAATTTAGGATATTATGGAAGAATTAATTGTAAATATTGAGTAGGTCAAACAAATCGATGTATATATAATATTGCTATATATCCTACTTATATTTACAATACAATATTACCGTAACTATCGACATGGAGCCATCTACTTATAGCATATCAGTCAAGAATCCCCACTTTTATTTTTCTAAAAATGCGAATGATAAAATCTGTTTATTACCGTCCATACCAACATTTCTAAACATTGTGCCTTTAAAAGCACCTTTAAGATGGGCACCGTCTATAATAATGGTTGGCCGAAGATTGTTGGCCGAAGATGGTTGTTATAACTAGTGATGGGTGCGGGTAATAGCGGGGACCTCATTACCCGCACCCGAACTTAATCGCAATACCTATCCCCACTCCCGCCCCACCAAATACAAGACCGGTACAGGTAAAAGAAAACCTAAAGAAAACCTGTCGGATTCGGGGAACCAGATAGATACCCATTTAAAAAAATCAATTTTTTTAAAAAGTCGGAAAAATATAACCATAATAAGTCAAATATTCAAGTTTCATAATTCAATCCCACATTAATAATAGCAAAAAGGACGATCATCACATTATAACTTCAAACTTTGCAAGATGTTTTTCTTTATTTCAATGTGCACCTAGCAATAAAAAAATAAACAAATATTTGTATTATTACAAAATATTTGTTGGAAAAAAGTAAAAGACATATATAAATTACCTATTTAGGTTTAAAACGGGGCGGGTAGTGCTATACCCATACCCGACCCGTCCTTGCTTCGGGTTTTAAAATTAATACCTATCCCCGCCCCATTACCCATTAAGACGGGTAATACCCGCCCCATTCGGGTCAGTTACCCACGGGTCGATGTTCTCACATCCTTAGTTGCACACCCTTTTATTTCTAGACTATATATGCCTATTTTTATCGTATTAAATTATTTTGTTGTAGTTTATTGGTTTGAGGGTTATAAATTCTTAAATGAGTCTAATATAAATGTTATCACTTGCAGGCTAATTTTGAATGTTATCAAATGCATGTGGTGAATCGTTCTAATGTAAATTTAAGGTATGAAGACTCACTAGCTAATGGTTATATACAAACTAATGTGATAAAGGTTAAAATAGTTTTGAAAATCGAGCAAAAAAATTACAATTAGTGAGTATAATAATGTTATATATATCTAAACCTATGTACGTAAATATCCTTCACCTATGTTTCCTCTAGATTTGTAACACTATGCTTCATCTACATTTGTAACACCCACCGTAACTTTGTTATAACCCGCGAACCGCTGCAAAGCCCGGTTGACACCTCGTTTTACTTATAATACGATAGCACAATGTTTTAGTGTATAATAATACTCTGCTATGATTGGTTTACTTGATCGTCACTAAAGATAAAAGCTATCATGTGATATAACTCTTGTTATATATGATACATTATATTTTAATGTAAGTGTATACAAATATAACATATTTTGATTATAAAAGAATAAAAATAATTAAACGAATACAATGTTCATACATCCTCAAGAACAAAGAAATAATAAAATAAGCAACCAACAATTTACTTTTCAAAAAATGTCTATACTAAACGTATTCCTTAACCTTAAGAAGCGCTTTAAGAATATCATTGCCCACGCCATCCGCAAAGGCAAACGTATGACCTCCACCAACAACCTCATGATACTTGATCCAGCCAAGTTGTTGGGCTATATAACGTTGTAGTGTCACCGGCACAATCCTATCATCATCACCCATCCATAAGTGAACAGATCCATTGCTCTTTTGAAATGGGTTTCCAAGATTGAGTGGATCAAATTGCCACTTACCCCATCCGATATTCATGTCACGATGGATGGACTCGAATTCTCCTTGTAGCCTTGGTTGGGTTTTCATCAACTCTGCCTTCATGACACAAAAGAAGAGTACTAGATAAGCATATGTATAAATGTATAATTTATTTGGATAAATTTTGGCATACTTTCATATTATAACCGATAAATTAAGAAAACATGTTGTTATTTATATGCGATTTTGGAGACCAAGATACTAAAGACATTCAAATGTCTTAGAACATCATCACATACATTTTAATTAAGGTGTAAAAGATGAAACTAAGAAATCAAACTCACCTGAGGAGAAATCCAATTTGTATTTCCTGGCATGTGATGACGTTGGTGAATGACTTTTTTTTCCCATCCGACATTGTACCTTTAAAAGCACCCTTAATGTGACAACCCGTAAGTTTCCTAAGTCAAATCATATAATAATATATGTAATTAACTGTTTCTGTGTGCATAAAATCTGTGTTTTAGTTAACGTAGATAACGTATTATGCAATTACCCGTTAGTCTTGGCGTAACCCTAAATTAACATTTCGACGATCGACCTTAAAAACAATGATCTTATATATATATCCGATGAAATTTCAATAACAAGAAATTTCACCAAAACTATGTGGTTTAATATAAAAAAGAATTTTTATATTATCTTGCCACTTTTTTAATATTCTAATTACATGCAAAGTTCGTAACGTTACTTCGACGTAAAAATATCCAATGAACGCTTGAGTTTATTTATTTATCTATCAACTACGTCAAATAGTGAACCCTTTAAATGTTTAGTATTTTTATAATGAAGAACCATTAGGTTTTTATATAAACATTTAACGTCAACGTTTTTCACCATTTAACACCATTTGACTTTAAACAAGACTTGTTATCATTCCTATTTTCTAGAACTCGACTAGTTAATCACCATGCATGTCCACGCCATGCATGAACCGAACCATTATTCACGGCTCAAACCGACACCCAAACCCTCACTTAATCGATTCTAGTAACCTATCACCACCTTTTCCTAATCACCTACTAATCATCCAACAATAAAGCAATAACTATTCATGTGTACCTCCTCATCATCACCTACACCACCTTAAATCTCCTATCACCTTTTACTTGTACCATGCACCACCACCCTAGAACCTATACATGTACCAACCATTGACCCTTCCTCCCTCCTACTTGCTTCTCACGAGCCGGCCCCCACCCCATCTCGGCTCTCTCTCTCGCGGTTCCACATCCACAAACCGCCACCACCTCACCAAGTGAACCAAACCCTTTTACTTGTTTTGTTTCCTTTCATTTGTGTGCTTCCATATAAATAGAACATAAAGAGAAACCCTAAACACTTCCACATTGCCTCCCACCATCAAACACACACTCTTTCTCTCCCTCTTCTCGCAACCGTCTCTGTCTCTACTCTCACTCTAGCTTTTCTTCACCAAAACACAAGAATACTTGAAGATCAAAGCTACTAGGAGCAACAAGGAAGCAAGATCTACCATCATCCACCCATCTCCACGTTTTTTCTCAAGTTAGTAGAACTTATTTACTTGCTTTTCCTCTAGTTTTCATGTTAGATGACCTCCTTGTATGCATCTAACACTCCTACCTCAAGTCTTGGTTAAAATGGTGACTTTAAACTTATATTTTCTTCTATGATGATAATCACCTACATGTTTGTTCATACTCTTGTTAGATCTAGTGAATCTTATGTTTTCACTAGTGATTTCATGTATTTTGAACCCCTCGTATGCTACATTATATAGATCTATAGAAAAACAAGTGTTATGATGCTAGTATGTATAATATGCCTTGGTTTTATGAACAAACCACTAGATCCGAAATTTGTGACTCTTGGAACCCTAGGTCCGAAATTTTTAACATGTTAGAAGGTTATGGATAGCACCATGCCACTTATTGATATGTTTGGAAGGCTAAAACTATGAAAATTATTCACTAAAAAGCCTCGGAAACTATAGTTAAATTAGGGCAAATTTAGGACAAAAACTTGTACCTCCTCTTAAGTGATTATAAAGTATGTTTTTAGTCATAAAAATCATAGTACAAGATCCTTTTTTTAAAATAGCTAAATTTGGAGAAAAACGGGACCAAAAACGGACACTTTACGGGCCCGGAAAACCCATTTCTGTAAAGATATACAAATAAATGTTACAACTGATCTTGAACACTTTTAGGGACTTGAGATAACTTATAATAAGTTTACAAAGTGTTTTGGTAGTTTACAAAGCCTTAGAATGAGTCACAGGAACAAAACTGGCTTAATCGAACACATACCGGCAAAACCGACAAAATTAGGAACTTGGACTTTTGAGCTTGAATTTTCTGATTTGATATGATCCTATGATGAAAATAAAAGTGTATTTATTTATTTGATCATTTCCCTAGTCATATTTACCAATAACGTGAAATGCGGCTAAAACCGGCAAAAAGCTCGTTTTGACCTTAAACCGTCATTTCTTCCTATAAAAGTCCTTTAAACTCACATGATATTTATTTGGGAAATATAAACTATTTCTAAACTAATTATTATATTGGGAATAAATAATATTTTATTTATCGCACAGTAAATATTTATTTTCAATAAATATTTCATTAAGGTCAACGATATCGTATCACAACACCGGGTTACCATAACGCCAAGACTTGACCAACCAAATTGGAATGACTTAGATGTCAACACAATTTCTATATTCTAAGTTGTCTTATAACATTGTATAGGACTGCTTACTTGCCTATCTTACTGAATCATTTGCATTCAGGTGAGTTTTCACGACCCCTTTCCTTTACAATTTTTATACTTGGGGGATAATTCATTACAAACATAAATCATTGCCTGACAAATAGATTACTTGTTACCTTATTGATTACATGAGCTTTTCTAGTCCAAACCATATTGTATCATGCTTGTTCATGTTATGATGAAACCCCACTATTAGTTGAATCCGATTAATTTACAAACAGAAGCGATGACTCGTGGATAGATCTATTGGGTTAACGCCCTTGCTCTGATTGGTAGCTCCAATCTTGACTCCGTTTTAATAGTCAAAAGAGTACATACAATTATATTTGGCCATGCGGTACTGTTGGACATAGTATCATGAGTGGGTAATCAGTTAGTTTCGGTATTCAAGGTTCATGGTAATTTATAAAACAATGTATAAACAAATTGTCAAAAGATGGAATGATTCAATCAAACGTATTTATCAAACTTTACATGCATGCTATCCAAACCTGTGAACTCACCAACTTTATGTTGACTCGTTTTAGTATATGAATTCTCAGGTGATTGAAACTTGCTGCATTCAGGACATCATATCATTTAGGACCTGCATTTTCTTATTCTGGAGTCATGGTCAAACCGAGATGCACTTTTGGAGATTTCATTGCATAACACCTAACAGTGTCATGTTCTCAAATATTTTTGAAATGTAATTGTTTTTGTAACGATTAAGACAAATATACTTTCACTACTATTTCCGCTGCAACTTTGAATGAAACTCCATATTTTGAATTAACTTAATCTTTTAAACGGCTCTAGTTGTTTAATCATCCAGAGGTCGTTCTATGTAATCTTGACTGTGATCCATCTCGCTCGCACCCGACACAATAAATACCGGGATGTGACACTTAAGATGGGCACCGCTATAATAATGGTTGGCCTAAGTTGGTTTTTATAACTAGTGATGCAAACGGGTGCGGGTAATAGCGGGGACCTCATTACCCGTACCCGCACCCGAACTAAATCTCCATACCTATTCAAGTGCAACAAATTTGACATATGATTTGGTGGTATAACATGTATAGTCGTATTAATTTAACAAAGTGTTAAATTGGTGGTATGATCGGGTATTGTCATACAATATAGATTTCTTTTTCTTCTTTTTTCATTCTCAACAAATTTAGCTAAGGAATTGATGATGTAATAGATACAGTTGTCTAACATAGCTTTTATGCCATAGGCTCAACACTTTTAAGTGTCCGGGTCGTTACATATTTTTTTTATTTCTATTATCTTTACGTAACATTATATCAATACAACTGTTCTCTGCGTCCATATTACTCTTATGACAACATGCGGTAGTAAAATCTAGTTAATAAAATTCGTGTAAAGTTGATGAAGTGATTTGTACAGCAAGGAAATAGTAAAATCTAGTTAATAAAATTCATGAAAAATTGATGAAGTGATTTGGACAGCAAGTTAAGTTAAGGATGATATTGTAGCAAACTAAAACGATCAAAGCCTATCAAGCTAAGAAAAACATAACTCTTAATTTTCAAACGGAGAGCTAGCGCGAGACGGCGTCATAAAAAGCGATCCAGAAAATCTCAACCTCCCCATGGCTAACTGCGTTTGCAAGAAGCAAGGCGAGAATCTGGGGATTGTAGGTACTCGCGTTTCTTCACTCCAAAGGTGCGGTACATAAATTTAACGCGACAATCTTGACACAAATCAATTTTATGGTTTAACACATAACTAATCATCTACAAAACTTGATAAAAATGCTAACAATCAAAACAACCGATAAAAGGATCAAGATACGAGCCTCATAAATATTCCACGTTTAAAAGCCCAACTCAGCCACAGAATAACATGGACTACAGATCTCAACTTTCATGCAAAAAACGAAAAACTGCCACCTGCATGTTTACAGTTTCACCTTTCCTATCACCTCGTCAAAAATTACAAACCATAAATGATGATACTATATAGGTGTCGGATGTGTTTCCTATCCGATGCCGCCATAATTAAGTCCCATCCTAGTCTGATCTGACAGGTACTATGGCCTAAGAAGTAGGGATGATCGCATGGGCATGCGAATAGCACTTGCGAAGCAAGGGCTGGATGGACACAAGTGGATTCAAAGCCACCTAATTCCTATAAATAGGCGATTGTTTAGCTAAGATAAGGATGCTGTCATTTTTACACCTTAACTATGTGTAATCGCATGTGACATTTCTGAATAAAATTTCTCCTTCTTCTATTCTTCATTTGTATCTCTGATTCCTTCTAGGCTTCGTTCATAATCACTTCATTGTTACTTGAGCGGGACTTTTTGTTTCATCATTGACGCCATCCGTTAGTGGATTCGTGTTACTTTGGTGATTTGAATGGAGTCGCAATTGGAGAAAGTTAACGAGTTAAAGGATTCCGACGATGTTGTTCATACTAATGAAACAAATGATTTTGAGAATGAGGCAGAGTTTCAATTGAAGAGTGTTGTTCCTTCGTTTTCTGTTGCAGGATCGAATTTTGGTGATTCTATAACTTCGAAATCTAAGTATTCGTTTTCAGCCAGTCATTTGGATAAACCGGCACGAACGAAGACAACGAGTAAAGATGCTTCTGTTAGTCTTACTAGTGTTGATGAATTTGATCAGGAATTTCTGTATCGGAATCGTGAATTGTTACGCTCGTTAAAACGACAGCAGGATTCTGGTAAGCTCATTGTTGGCCGTTTTGGTCGAACTGATGTAGAATTGGCGGATCAAGTGTTGGCTAAAAAGGATTCGGGTGTGTTACTGTTGGAGGAGTCAAGTAAGGGAAAGCCGGTAGACGACCGAAAGGATGATGCTGAGTGCTTTCGGGACGGTTATGTTCCTGTCAAAAAGTTTTTAGGAGGAAATCGGTCTCAAGGTATGGAATAGGATAATTTCCTGCTTGAAATTTGTTAAGGTCGTTCTACTAATTTGTTATAAGAAACTACTTATGATTTTGATTATCTATGATTAGTTACTATAATTAGATAGCTAAATATATTGTATGGGCTAATAATTTTCATTTGAGAATGATTGACAGATCCAGTAGTTCCATATAAGCCAATCTCTATGACCTCACAGTCTAAATTTGCCGCTTGGATAGCTGAGGCTACTTTTCCAAAAAAATATATTAAAAATGCCGTCTACAGTTCGTAAATATGGGGGCATGGCCGATCCAGATGATCATGTGTTTGAATTTTATACGGCAGCTCAGTTAGAAGGTTGGTCGGAGGAAACATGGTGCCATATGTTTGTGCAAACATTTACAGGAATAGCACGGATATGGTTTGATGCACTTCCGTCGGGAGGAATATCAAGTTTTAAGGATTTGCGTGTTAAGTTCTTAAGACAGTTTAATCAGCAGAAGTGGTGTGTAAAAGATACCACGGAAGTACATAACATTAGGAGGAGGGATAATGAGTCTATTGAAGATTTTGTTTCTCGATTTAATAAGGAAAGTATGAGGATCGTTGGTGCAGGGGACCAATTGCGGATTTCCGGTTTTTGCCATGGGGTTCGGAATGCACAGTTTGTTGAGAAGTTACATTACATCTATGGAGTCGTTGATGGATAGGGTGCGGGCCTTTGTCAGGGGTAAAAATTCTTGTACCAATATGTTGGATGTGGAGCAAAAGAAGGCGCAAGGGAAAGGCACAATAATGTTTCAACCTGGAAGGGTCGGTCCTATTCGTAACAATCAAAGGGGAAGCAACTGGAATAGGTGGTCCACTACAAGAAATTAGGGTCTTCACCCACACTTTATAAGTGTGGGCATATGTGTACATTTCGTGGGTAGTTGTTTTTACCGACACATAAATTAAGTGTCAACATGTGTGGCCGGAGCCATGAAGATAAAGGTCTATACCCACACATTGGTTATATGTAGGTAAAGGGTACTCTTTACCCACACATATATGTGTAGTTAATCTTCAATATATATGTGGGTAATAGCATTACATTTTCTTCAAATAACAAGCGCGTGGGCGCGTGATAGGGGCTGACGTGGCAGTGTTTTTACCTACATATATATATGTGTAGGTATATAATATTGACACGGTAGCATACTAGGATGCCGACATGGCAGTGTGTTTTAGCTACACATATAAATGTGTAGGTATATGATAATGACGTGGTAGCTGACTAGGATGCTGACATGGCAGTGTGATTTAGCTACACATATACATGTGTAGGTATATGATAATGACGTGGCAGCTGACATGGATGCTGACATGGCATATACGATTTTATCTACACATAATATGTGTAGTTTTTTCATGGTGACGTGGCAGCTGACGTGGCTGCTGTCATGGGATCTACAATTTCACCTACACATATCATGTGTAGGTATATAGTAGGATATACCCACAAATGATAAATGTAGGTGAAACATATTATTAAATGTAGGTAAAACATATTATTAAATGTAGGTAAAACATATATATAAATGTAGGTAAAACATATATAAAAATGTAGGTAAAACATATTATTAAATGTAGCTAAACCATGGAAAATGTAGAAACTGATTTTGAAATTCCATCACCAATTGTCTAAATTCCATAAAAAAAAACCAAGTACTTAATAAACAAACCAACATTGTATCATTGTATCATAAAAAGTTAAAGAAACATTCATCAGTCAACAAGTTAATTTTCATCCGGATTATTAGGGTCTTCACCTTCATCGTCAAACTCTGTTTCTTCATCGAATTCGGAAGCATTGTCTTTAGAAGTTCCAGTTGGTGTGCTAGGGGGGGGGGGGGCAACATATTATTATCAATCAGTACTTGGCTCATAGTTGCAACGACACCTTTCAGCACTTGAACTTCATCCACCAGTTCGTCATAAGATGGGCGGTTTTCCTTTGATTTCTTAGTAATACTCCCCTTTCTTTGACTAGTAAGAGGATCACGTCCCCACCCATGTAAACGAACAGAGCTTCTTCCAGGGATTTTTTCAAGAATAACCTTGTCACTCATCAATGCCGGGTTAGGATTCTCTTCCCTCAGTTTGATCATCTGATTCTGTAAGCGAAACAGATTAGACAATTAGTACAATCCATGTACAGTAACCCACTATATGATTATTCATCAGCAATAAAGGGTGCTTTTGACATAACTTACAAGATATAGTACAACAGTTTGCAAAGCATATTTAAGTTCTATCTTTCATAGAGTTGGCAATGTGGTTGGTTGGTCAAGTTGTGTAACGGGTCAAAATATGTAACTGTTGCACAGCTCGGTTTGGGTTAACCTAAAGTGCATATAATTAACAAACGCGAAAAGTCTCATTTGCCCTTCAAAAGCATTGCAATTTATTTATGACATTAGCTCTGGTACACAATATTATTTCTCTAGACATAAAGGCATCCAAGATTGGATGAGGAACAACATTGCATGAGGAACAGTAAACTATATATGCTCATCACTAATTTCGAAAATTTTGTCAAATCAGAAGAAAATTAAAGTACACTTACATAAATCGCAGCCGCATCATCCGATATCCAACCCTTCTCTTCATCCCAGTGGGTAAGCTTCCATGTCTCAATTTGACCAGACTCTAAATCCGAATCCTGTCCACTCTCCAGGTGATAACGGACAGTGCTCTTGGAACCATTCCTACTATCTGTCTTTCGCATCGCACGAGCCTCAACCCTCTTTTTGGCAGTTTCCTTCAAAAAAGTACAGCCATAGTGCAATATCAAATATTTGACCGAATTCAGAAATATTGAATAATACAACTAACGTATTTAAAACTTTGTTAAAACTTTACCAAGAACTGTGGATCAGACCACCGATCACAGAGATATCCCCAGTCTACGTCTTTGCCAATATCGGGAGGGGGTGTGGCCTTCACCTTTGCTAGAGTTGTTTCATCTTTCGATCCTTCCATAAGTTTGAAGTACTTATGAAACTCAGCTCGAAAACCCCTCCACGCCCTTGCCATGTAGGCATCAATAACTCGGCAAACATCCGTATCCTCCACATCAATGTCAAATAATGTCTTTAAACAGCACATGTAACAAACATATTAACTGGTTAGTAAATGTAGATGTTAAAATCATACCGAACTACAATAAGAAACTTACAGTTAGCTTGTCCCGTAAAGAAATCCTCACTTGATTAGGTACATATCTCCACTCTTTATAAGCAAAAGTACAATTGTTTCGCAAAATGTACCCACACTCGAACATGAATTGTGACTCGTTATCAGAAACAACTTTCCTCATTTGAAAGTTGAACACCACTGGCAGTTTTGTCTTACATGCCTTCACCATTCTTCGAGCACCCTTGCTACATGTTCCACCACGTTTTTTTTATCGATTTGCTTACTCCAGTTTCTAGCTCTGTCTCTTCATAAGCTGACATGTCTACAAACAGGTAACGGAACATATCAAGATTAACAACATGCACCAAGTATAAGCAAGTATATTCTAACAAATTTTCTTACCATGTGGTGTAGATTGTTCCAGTTCTTCAGTTGGCTCTGTACCAGAGGTCCGATTAGTTTCATTGGTTGCAGCTGAACAGGTCTCGTTTGTAGGAGCAGGAGTTGCTCTCCTCTTTGTCTGTGGCGCGGCTTTGTCACATGTACTGACCCTTTTTTTGCTTGTACCCATTCCAGTAGAGGCGAGACTATGTTGTTTGTCTACAACCAAATTCATCAGCAAAGTATGTATTAACAACATTACGTAGACACTATTTATTAACAAGTAAATTCAAACATATTTACTCACCAGGCACATGGGATTGTTCCTTTTGTCCAGATGGAACAATTTTCTCTCGAACTCCTTTACTGCCACTTTCTACGCTTCTCACAACATTTAAAACCGAGTTGATCTTAGGTTGCTTGTCTACAACCAATTACAACAAGATATCTATTAACAACATTACCAGTATAAAGTAGTAACAGGTAAATTTGAACATAATTGGAGACATTAGTGAGCCGGTACCTGATATCCCAGGCATTGGAAAAGTTCTAAGGCTCGACATATGAGACCCTGTATCTATAGCAACATTAAACATACACAAAAATTAGCGTAGCTAATATTACATTCTTGTTTGAGTTTATATGACCGAGCTTAAAATAAACCCCAAAGCAAACCACTCACTGCTGTTTAAACAGTAAAAAAAAATTTCTACGAAATGAGCGGTTTGGACGGTTTTACAGTTTTAAAGTGGACTACACACAATGTACCTAATAATAAAAATAAATTAAACTGTCACATACCAGTATGTCACCCATCTTCTCCACGGACTGCAGCTTTTTTAGTCATCCCCCCTCTTCTTGACATTTTGCTGTATTTAATAGTTATATAACATGTCAGCATCTATCAAGTGAAGATATAATACTAGATTTAAAACTGAATACTATATCAAATTTATACCAAATTAAAGAGACAATCTTTTTAATATATTCTCGACATAACAAAGACAGTTGAAGATAAAAAGGGTGTGGTCGTCAAAATAACTACCTTGAATGATTACTCTGGCTTGATGATAGAGAATTGTCAGAGACTTGGTTGATGAATGTGGCTATATGAGTTTGGCCAGGCTGTAGTCTTGTACCTAAAGCTCCTAAGAGAGAGACGCGTTAGACCAAAAATATAAACAGAGATGTTTATATTGAATAAAACTTATATTAAACAAACAAGATCATGGGGGGAGAGGGATAAAAAATAGCGGGAGGAAGCATGGGTTTTAGCGCCTAAACTTTCTATTTTGTAGATAAATTTTAGATGAAAACTAATTAGCGTGATTGGAGCTAATTTTTAGGAGAAAACCGTATATAATTTTTGTTTCCAAAAATAATATACCACCATATTATTAGCTGTATAAAAAAATAATTTACAAAACAAGTACATATTTGAACTAAGTAAAACTGTAATTAAACAGTTTATGGGTCCTGAGGATTTAGCAGCCCAATATAACATAGTTGTTGTAATTAGGATATATATAGTAATAAAATCAGTAAACTATAAAAATAAATAAAAGTATATATATATATATATAATTATATGTTATATATAAATATATGATAATTGTGCTAGTTAAAGAACATTAGACTTGAATAAAAAACTGTACCATCCTCGTTTTCAAATTCATCAGCGCCATTTTCTCCATACTTATCAGGTTGACCAACATCATATTGACATAACGCATCATCCTCGTTTTGAATATCACCATCGCCATCATCCCCATCATTCTCATCAGCATCATTCACAGTTTTGGATACTCGGTCTCCTCTGTAAA
>JBCNJP010006539.1:0-10172 GCA_039602395.1 Deinandra increscens subsp. villosa
ATTTAGTGCGCGTCGAAATCAATTTTTAAGATGTTCTATAGGGTTTAATTCGCAAACCAAAAATCAAACGAATGAAATAACACATAGAAGAACATAAATCTGGTTTCCAAAAAAGGATGATTTGCAATCGATAATCTCTTAGAATTTACCTTGAATCGACGAAACTGAGTCCGATATCGATGGAGGCGATATTTCAGAGGAGCAGAATGAGGCGGAGAATTCTAACAAAAATGAATAGAATTAGATTGGGAATTAGGGTTTTTGGTATATAAGCTGCTATGTATAAGTGGGTCGGTTTTTTTGAAAGGATATGTCTATCTTGAAGCCCAGATTTTAGTAGAAGATCATTGAGCGGGAAAATGAGTATAAGGAATGTTGTGGTGATGCCACGTGGCATCCAATCTTTTTATATATATATTATATAGATATAGATATAGGGTAGGGATCCATGGAAAACCCCACCTTTTTGGAAAACCTGGAAAACCATCTTTTAACCATTGATTTAAAAATTGATGGTTGAGATTAAATGAAGGCAAGATTGTAAAATGTGTCATTTAATGAAGGGCATAATAGAAATACCAAAATTTTATTAATAAATGTTTAAATTAATTTTCTCTCTCTTATTTTCTATTTCCTAAAATCTCTATCTCTCTTTCTCTCTCTCATTTAATATTAAATTTTCAGGTCAAAATTTAGAAAAAAAAAACAAGCCTATTTTTACAAAAGAAAAAAAAACGTTGATAAGCAACATGACACATGTACCAATTTGTTACATCTATGTAACATGAAACATGAAACCTATTTTTACCAGCGTAACGATTGTTACATAGTTGTAAAAAATAACTTCATGCAACTTTTCCAAAAAATAATGATATAATATACTCAACTGATAAGAGAAACATGTACCAATTTGTTACCGCTATGTAACATCTTTACAAGAAACAAAACATGTATATAGTAAACTAATCAATGTATACAAATTTTGTTACAATTGTGTAATATATCTTTTACACATGTGTAATATATTATATATATTACACCTACTTTGTTACAACTATTACTCAGTAAAATCGACAACTTTGTTACACGTATGTAACATAGTCTACTGATTACATACAATGTAACGTAAGAACACTGACATACAATCAACGTATACCAAATTGTTACACCCTTGTAATTGTTGTTCTTATATACTGTGACCTGATTATGGTTGTTACAGTGGTTTAACATATAACATGTGTAAATGTTGTTACAGTGATGTAACAGGTTACTTTTCTAAAAATACTATAACTAGATGATCTTGAGTTATTATATAGCTGTAACATTTACGGAATTGTGATTCAAACCTTCATGCTGAACTACGGTAGTATCTGCAGATTCCATACCAACTAAATTCTTGTTTTTGATAGGCGTCGAAAGCGGAATGGTATCATCTCCGATTGCCATCACAATCGAAGAACAATGATCAACATTATTTTCAATCGCATTAACCGGCTCATCATCATGATTGTCTTGAAAGGTTAGGTTGGGTGATGCGATACCATCAATTAATTCATGCTCTTGGTTATAATCAGATGGATTAGACACGGGATTGATCGATTCGACATCATCAATCAATTGATGTACGGTCTTGATTTCTTCCTTCTTTAACCTGCTCTTACATGTCAATGAAGATTGTGAATATGTAAAAAAAAAGTGATGAATATGAAGGGTTTTGAGATGAACGATGTGAAGAAATACGTGGAGAAAGTAAAACAAAACACGTTGGCCTAGAGGGAATTTTGAAAATTTTTGTAAAATCAATGGGTTGAATATTTCGAATTTTTTGGATCGATATTGCAGGGATTTGGTTTGAAGATTTCGAAATTTTTATTGATATTGCATGGATTTCATTTTCGAAAATATTAGGATTGGAAATCCCTACAAATGTGCTAAAATCTAGTTATCATTATTAATAAAAATAAATCTTTACTAAAATATATATGGTAAATTTCCCTTATTACCCTTATTTTAAATAAAATAAAAAAACTAAATGAAAAAATCTGATTGGTGGAGAGAAGTTTTCCAGGTTTTCCAAAAGATAATTGGTTTTCCAATGATCTCTTTCCTATATATATATATATATATATATATATATATATATATATATATATAAGGGTAAGGTTCATTGTAGACACTTTCACATGTGAAATAGCTCTTTTTCACATGTGAAATGCTCTGAACAATTAGAAAAAGGAAAAAAAGGAAAAAATGAAATTATCACAACCACTAGATCAAGGAGATCTAATGGTGAAAAAGGGTGTCTACATGTCTACACTTATGAGGGTGTCTACAATGAACTTTTCACTATATATATATATATATATATATATATATATATATATATATATATATATATAGGGTTAGGTTCGAAATGAGAACTTTTTATTTTGAGAACTTTTAAGAACTAAATCTCAACCACAAATTTCAGGGGGGGACCACTACAATTCATGGGAGGGGGGATACATGTAATAAACATGTGGCTCAAATTAGTTCTTTTTAGTTTCTCAAACCAAATTGGTTCTCAAATGATCCTTTCCCTATATATATATATATATATATATATATATATATATATATATATATATATAGGTAAAAGATCCGTGTAGCTCCTTATTTTTTGTAACCGCATAGCCCTTATAAAACTCAATAAAACTCAATAAAACTCATTAAAACTCACTAAAAATAAAACTCAGTTTTGTTAATTTAGTTTTTTTTATTTGCGATAAGCTTTTAAGAACAAAAAAAGACAATTAAAAAAAAGAAAAACGAAAAACATTAAAAATTGAACATTTTAAGACAATGAGTTTTAAAAATCAATGAGTTTAAAACTCAATAAACTCAATAAAACTCAATGTTGCGTTTAAAACTCATTATTTTAAAACTCATTGTCTTAAAAATGTTCAATTTTTAATGTTTTTTGTTTTTTTTAGTTTATTTATTTATTTTTTTGGTTCTTCAAAAGCTATTCCGTAATAAAAAAACCAAATTAACACTGAGTTTTATTTTTATTGAGTTTTATAGGGGTACTACGGGGTCTACAAAATTTAAGGGGTCTACACGGAATCCTTCCCTATATATATATACTAGGATGGTGCCCGCGCGTTGCGGCGGCGTCAGTTTATAGCGCGTTATTTGTCGTAAGTTTGCACGTTCGGTGGCAACGGTAATTTACAACGCGATATTCATTTCTGTTAGCGTGATGGGAATCAAGCATACAGACCAATGTCGCGGTGGCGACAATCAACCAATTTGGTACTTGTTTTATATTAGTTTATCAATCCTCTCGTAATATATTGTATTGTACGTCTGTTAATTTTCTCATTCGTCGTATCGGTGTAGTCTAGCTATCTATGTCATGAGACTTGCAATATTGAAAGTGGGATTAGGTTTTTTTTGCTACTTTGTAAACAATTTTTTTTTAACAGCCAACATTTTATAAACGCGGAAAAACAAAACATAAAACATCCCACAATAGCAAGGTGCTAAGGCGCTGCAGGACAAAACAAAAGACTACGGATAAAGACATACTTTGTAAACAAATGTAGTATATATTCATCTAAGTCTGTTCGCATATGTATTTCAAGTTATAAAATATGACAAGCTAACTATTTAAGTTAATGCTTGTTAGTTATATATATAAATTTATTTAGATTGACATGAAGAACATGTATGTATAAATAACCCCATTTATCATAGTGGGTACTTTATAAATTTGGCTATCAACAGAGAAACAAAAAGAAAATTTTGTTTTGTTGAAGAGTATGGGCTTCAAGCTTATGTATACATTTGTTTTAATATATAAAAATGTATAAGGATCATAATTTATTGTAATATGCTAATCAGCAAGTTTCATACCAATAATTCAAGTTAGAGGTGAACTCAACGTAAGGATGCTTGAATAAGCGAGAGCTAAAAGAAAGCCAAATAATGAAAATTCTCTTACAGCCTAACTAACAATTAGACTTAATTATATGCTTGAAGGGATGAAAATAGTGAATTTTAAGACACAAGTTAAAGATATGAAAATTTATTATAATAATGAAAAACAAATTTATATTTGACGTTAAAACCAACATGTATAGTACATTAATATCTATCAACTTACAAAAATATACAAGTCATTCATAGCCTCCTATTTTAGTAGTGCCTTATTCCAATAAAAAGAACAAAACAAACGAAACTCTGAGACTATACAAAGCATGCCCTAATGGGTCAAGAAGATATGTATGATGCTTATATAAATACGACTATATCTTTAATAAAATGATGCAAACAACATCGGTATGGGCTCACACTCTCGCAGACCCTTGATCAAATCCGGTGTCGGGCCTGGTGGATAGTTGCTAACGTTGATCCCAAAATTTGGACCCGTAGAGCCATAAAAGACTTTCTTTATATAACCCTTCTTCAATCCAAAATTGTCACACAACAGATCCAAAAGCTCCTCTGCTAGTTTCTCTAATTTACCCGCAAAATCCTTCATCAAATCCCTGCATCATCAAGTTCAAAAATTACATGCACACATGATCACAAAATGGATGAGACCATATATCGCCACCCAACTATTTGCACAGAAGCCCAACCAGCCCAATGGTTGAAGGAGAGCATAACCCAAAATCCACCGATCAACTCAATATGAAACTGTCCTCACCAACCAAAACAGGCACAACCTAAGTTGGAGAGATTTCAAAGGAAAACAATTTGCTATTCTCTTCTATTAACAAATCAAAATTAAGCACTTGGTTTATTTCTGTTTCTTATTTCTATGAAATGTTTATAAGTCTCATTCTAAGTTTCTAAAACAAACAAAAAATTAACACAATATGATACCTTACATGTACTTAGCAACTCACCTCCCTATGTTATATTCTTCTATTAACATTGTATTTTAAAGATACAAGACCAGATGGGTGCAAGTACAAGACATAGAGTTCGTTTGCCCAACTAAACAGAGGCAATATTGTACTATTTAATGGGTGCAAGTACAACACATACTTTTAACATGTATATATACCACCTCTTTCGGAATTTCATCCGTACATTCCTTCTCAGCCCCATTACTTCAATTAAGAATTCATTTTTGCCATTAAAACTATGAGAGTGCAAATTTAAAACTTTTTTCTTAAACTATGATTTGTAACATGTGGTGACAACATGATTTGTAAGTACTTGTCGTTTTCCTATGTAATGAATCAAATGAAAAAAAATCTATGCACCTGATAAGAAGCATGCTGGACTTCCAAAAGTCAAAGATACACCAAACCTCGACACCACAGCTCCTGCATTACAAATACAAAATAATTAATATTAGTCAATCGCAAAATTAATGATAAGAAAAAGACAGACAAAACACACGGGCAACCAAACTGATATCGACGAAAATCTATGCCTAATTTGTTAACCGATGCAATATGGTGTATTTTTAACTTTTAAATCTTTTATTTCACAAAATAAGATCTTGTTAACATTTAAATCCATCAGATTTTAGAAATTAAAAAAAAAGTCAAAAATAAGAAAGAAAATAAGCAATTTTCTCCATCTGAACAACAACATCCATGAAAATAAGTACACATATATATAATGTGTGTGTGTTCAGACATAATTCTGTATGCATATATGACTTATATCAGCATCTCGGGCTTTCAAGGTCTAGAGCCTAGTCGAGTTAGGGTTTTCAATCTCAATAACATTTTGACTTTGTTTCTTCCTCTGCACAACAAAATTGAAATGACATAAGCATACAAAATTGTAATAATCGCAAAGAAAAAAGATAACACATTCAGCAACAATTAATCCATAAATAAATCAGTTTCTGCCATAATTCATAGTAAATTTGTGCAGTTTGATGATTATTAAAAATGGTCACTGCAATGAACAAATAAACGTGCTGATAACAACAACGTTAACCAAACTCAAAGACACATAAACACACATACATGAAACCAGATTGCAGCTCAACAGTTTATAAAAAATCAAAGAAAACAGGTTCTGAAATCAAAAGCTTAAGAAGGTTACATACCTGATAAACCAGCTTTGGCAAAAGACATGGATTGAAGCAGATAACTTCCTTACATCAATTTGTTTTTTGTATCTTCATTTGCAAATCACTGATTCTAAAGTGAAACATGTAATAATAGTTAAACCAGCTTGTAGCAATATCAGAAGTCAACAAAATATAATCAAAAAAGTACATCTATAAAAATCAAGTTATCCCAATAGGCCCGTCAAAACCTCAAGGACATGGTGTATGTATGCAATCTTGCATATGATGGGGAAGTAGAAAAACAAATCTATAAACTTTCTTAACTATGAATTTGATATGATGGGGAAGTAAAATAAAATAAATATGTGAACTTCATATTGTTCTTTGTTCCCGTCTTAATAATAAATTTTCTCCATTCTTAAACTCAACATATTTTATGGTTGTATACTTTTACAGGTTTATGTCTCTGAAATTTAACATAAAAGGCATCCAATAGGTTTGCCCTTAGACTTGAGGGACCTTTTTAACCAGACCCGCTAGACCCCTGTACATATAGTCCCTGTCCAGATATCCACCTAGATGTTCATGTATTATAAAAAACCGATTTCAATTAATCAAAATTGAAACACAGACGGTGGTCATAGGTCAACCCAACATAGCCTAGGCTGCTGTTTTAAATGGTACTAAAATCTACGCTTTTTGACCACTACAAAGAGTCCCTTCAAGAAATAAACCAAACCTCTCGGATAACACGATAGTGGCGTCCAGGATCTGTAGCCAAAGTTGATCAATAACCAATAGCTGATGGAATGCGACCCAGCAAAGTAGATACCTCAGAGTTGACCTGCATCATATAGAAAAATAAGAACCTGACAAAGCAATTCCGAAATATAGGGCACACATGAACACACTAATTTGAGTGCCAATTGCATAATATATATAGACTTATTTATGAAACATTTCAGCTTTGCCAACTATGTACTAAATCAAATGTTGCAACTTTCATGAAAGTGTATAAGATTATAATATTTCTTTCAAGTCTACATCTGCAACTTTTGGCATCACTGGAACTATGGTTGACGAAGTTATAGCCTCCTGGATGGCCACAAAGGTAAATGCTAAACAAGCAAATTTTGATTCTGAAAAAAAATGCCATGTCTAAAGAAAATTATAGCATTGTGAAAATGTGAGTTACCTTTAGTTCAACATCAGCCATCCCATCAAAACCAAGTGATTCTCTGTTTCCATATAGACCAAAATATCACCCTGGACAGTGAACGCCCTATGTGGAGGGGCACCATCAATGACACAGATGGTTTCTGAAACCTGCTTCTTACAAACTATTATCTCATATTCTCTAAAAACTGAATTGTATAGATCAAACAGCAACATGTGAAACTACTTTTCACATTGATGGTGTATAAAGAAACTGAAATAATAAAAGAATTGACGGAGTAAATGAAACCTTGCTATCAAAAATGAAAACATGTCTCCCCAATAAACTGAATTGTATATATCAATCAGAACCTAGCATTGAGAAAATACAAAAAGTTAGTTACAGAGATCAAGTCACCACAAAAATATAATACATAGATGATCAAAGTATAATATACAAAGTGGGCCTTCCTGAGAAGGAATGGTACCAGGATGATCAGGTGGATGAACAAGAGCTGCAGGGATATTATGAACATCGGGATTAAGAAAATCAGTCACACCAATAGAATGAATAAGGAACATCCCCTTTGGCAGCACGGTTTCATGTCCATTCAAATATACTTCAGCAGAGTAATTAATTCCAAAGAAATTTAAATCAATATGCTGACCACTTGGGTGGTCTTAAGACTCTGCAGAGATCAGAAATTATATAATTTCATCTACAAAAACTGATTTATGAAAAGATGATGTTAGACCTGTTACAGTTCGGTGAGGAAAAAAAGTGTATTAAGAAGTTTGTTGGTCAAGCCCCCAGCCACCAACAGTAGCAGCTGGCACTCAATCAGTCAATCTACACAACGATTTAATCAAATAAACTTTTATGAAATAAAATCATACAGTAGTGCAATACAAATCTGCAAAATCGCAGTTGCATAAGCACAATGATACATTTGAAAACAGTAGTGGTTAGTGCTAAAATTTAGGGACTTTAGGTACAATTAAAACAATGCTCTAAATTATATTATGTTTGGATGAATAGTAAAAGTCAAGGATACCTGACAAAGGTTGTTTAGATCCTGCTACGTGAATAATGGATTTCCTAAGAACAGCATACAAAGAATTAGATAAAAATCCAAGGTTGTTCAGATATTTTTGCAATAAACTGAATTTGTAGATGACGTTGGTACATGCTACGGATACACAAAAAATACTCATCTGATGCAATAAACTAAATTTGTAGATTAAATTGATGCTTTGTTTTATCAATTAAAACTATCATTCATCACTTCCATAAATCAAACCTTCAGGAATGGCTATTAAACTTTCTCTGATTGTTTATGTATAATCAAATCTTGGCTTTGGTTAATTAAAATAAAAAAATAAAAATAAATAAAACCATCCATTTTGGCATTAGTTAACCTAAAAGAGAATTTATTGACTTCATATCATCACAACACTCCTTCCAACCGGATAAAAAAGAAAGAGGAACCAACCAAGCCAACTAAAACCATTTACCCAATTGTAGTTGCAATACCATGATCATCCAACCACCTTTACAACTGAAGAAAAAGTATCATCCAAAATGACCATGTCTACCTTCTTTTACTATTTCAGTGCCTTGTATCCTCAATGTGTGTCCCAGCATTGAAATGATATGCTGCCAAATAAAAACACAAAAAACATGGTAAATAACTTTAGATAGCTTTGTTCAAGGATATATTTGTGGAATGGATTGAAGCCAACATCAATTACCTAAGAATTTTGCATATTGTATGTCTATTTCAAGCCATTAATTGATTTTCATATTAGGGATTCTTATATGTTGCGGATGCTCAAATTCTTCAGAAAAAATCAAGAAGCAGCTAGCCTTTAGAGTTTGGGCTGTCGACCTACTGTTGAGCCAAGTTCACATAATCAAACTTTCTTAATCTCATGAAACCCAGGATCAAAATCAAACAAACAAAACAAAATGATGCCAATAGAATCATCAACATGCCCTTTTAAGTGCTCAATGAGACCTGTTGTGCTCATAGCTTCACACACAAAAAGCTCACAAACTCATGTATGGTTTTTTAACATTAAATCACAGTTTAATAAAAGGCATGGACATGTAGAGATGTTACTATTTGAGTTATTATCATCATCTCCATTTCCATACCTGATTTGTAGTGTACATTCGTGAAGCAACTTATGCATCTCTCTAGGCTTAGTTTTCTCCTGCTGTGGTTCCACCTGCTTCCCCCTTCCAGTCTTTGGATATTCTTTATTCTGTCTCTAGTAAAAAATCACATTCAATTCAAATCGTTTTCTAACCAATTTATATTGAACGATAGATAGAGATTAGCAAACCTTGGAAGGATCACGTTCGGAGAGGGAATCATCGAGATCAAGAACGTACTTTTTGAGCAACTTTCTCTTCTCTTATGCAAAATTAGACGATTCTGCAACTGTAACCACGAAATAATCGATTCAATAGAAGATTGAGATTTTAACGATTCTGCAAGGGTCGGAAATATCCATTTTACATCGACGCTAGAGGAGGTAGGGTTTTAGAAACTTACCGATTCGAAGATCGCTTAGCAGTGGTTAATGGATGGTGGTTGAGAAGAATCAAAAGAGAATGCTTCCAAGATCGACAAACCCTAGACCGATTCGAGAGAAAGGCGGATAAGATGAGGAGAGATGGTAGATCTCTTTTGATTTTGAAACCCAAGACCAATTTTGAAATTTGACGGACAACTTTCAATCGTTGTTTCTACATGGTTGAAGCATTGGCGGCGATAGGACGGAGATAGGAAGAAACGATGTCTGCTAGGGTTCCATCGATCTCTCTCCAGCTATCCAGCTAGGAAGAAACGATGTATTTTATACCTAGGGTTTTAGGTGGGTTTTGAAAGAATTTATGCATGGTAGTATTGTACATGTTGCTTATTAACTTGTACGCGTCTTAAAATTAAGACTTTTTCACTTTCTCTCTCCAATATGTATTATA
>JBCNJP010006540.1:0-31097 GCA_039602395.1 Deinandra increscens subsp. villosa
CTTGTAAAGCCCCGTTACCTTCGTCACAAACGGCTAGCAGTTCAAAAGGGAAGAAAGGTAAAAAACCGACCCTTGTTGACGAAGACAATTTTCGTGATTACGTAGTGGAGACGACCACTCAGAACGAAGAATTTTATCAATCTTACAAGTTGGATGAGTTTTAATCCGAATGTTGTATTTTATATGCACTCTATTGACTATGTTAGTTATTTTAGTTACTTTAATATATTAAAGTAGTAGTTAATCTTACAAAAAATATGTTAATCCCAACTACGGTTTTAGAAAATATAGATTAAAAAATATAAAAAATTACATAGAGATAAAAAATTTGCGGGACGACCGTTGACACCCACAGGCGACCGTTCTCCTGACGTGGACGACCGTGTATGTCGTACACGTCAAATCAGGCCATGTAAGACGGTCGTGGCGACCGTCTTGGCGGTCGTGGCGACCGTATAAAATACGAATTATTTTTGTTGTTGTTTGTTTTGGTGGTAACTTGGAAGAAATTTAATCGCAACAATTAAACTAGTTAATCATACCAAAATCAAACTAGTTAATCCCAACAATTACAACCATCGATGTCACAAGTGTTCAAAAACATAATCGAAAACTGTTAAAAACACAATCACAACCATCAACCAAACCAATCATCATGTCTCCGGAAACACTTCTTTCGGTCGTTTGTCATTTGATTCTTCATGTAACACCCGATAAGTATTCTCATAACAGTGTTTGGCAAAATTTTCACGCCATTCCATCGCTGCCTGACCCGCGTCCTCCTCCTGTATCAAGTCCACTCCAACCGTCAGACGCTCCAGATTGATACACACCCATACCCCACAATCTCCTAGCCGAACCGATTGACGAGTAGCTGGGACCATCACACGCTGAAACGGTGGATCTCTGTATGTCGTAAGCAAACGGTATTTATTCTTGATCAACCATTGGGGGAAATAGTTATCCAACTTTGTCAGGCGCATGTTTGACTCGTCTAGATAAACACCCGGTAGACTATAAAAAAACCAACAAAATAGTAGTTAACAATGTGTCGATATGATTAAAAAAAATATTAGTAAATACCTGTCATAAATAAACATGCTCCAGTTAATTATATCGATGCACACGAGAAACCAATGTTGGCCCGGGATGTTGACCGGCAAATAAAACTACAACAACATAACGGTTAGTTTTAGTAACAATTTAATTAAAAATATATTAAAAAATGGTTAGCTACTCTTACTAGATCCGCATCGTTGATGTTAGGATAAGGTGGTTTGGCGCTTTTATGATTCCATGAACCATTACTGATTACATTATCAAGAAGGTCGGGGGCCAATATTGTCCACCTTTCGTCATCAGGTTTCCTCTCCAGCAAAACCCGTGTCCAGGTCAGGATATGCTTTAAAATAAAAATAAAATACAAATGTTTATTGTGACCCTTATTTAGTATTTAGGAAATAAAATATTCTACATATTTATGTAATTAAATAATATACCTCATTGGTAAGCCAACCGTCCATTGATTGCCTAAGTAACCTACTCCAGAAAATGTCGGTAAAGGCGAATCTCGGATTAACGGTGCTATAATGCCACAGATCTTCCGTATTCATCAGCTTATCTGCAGCTTCCCGACTCCAAACGTATTTTTGTTTGCCACCAACCGGGTGACACATAAAGGGGCTCTCCATCACTCTGGATTTCTTTTTCACACGTTTCCCCCTTCCCAAATGCTGAAAAAAATAAACATTATTATTTTTAATTTATTAATAGAAAAAACGTTTATATATAATAAAAACATTTTTTTAATAACCTCGGATTTCTGGATGATCTGAACAGATGGTTCAGGAGAGTTATTCACTTGAGCACTTGAGGGATCACGAGAAGCATCCATTTGTGGTTGTTGAGGTGTCGAGTAAATGTGATTAAGGTTTTCTTGATTTGAACCGGGCTCGTTGAACAACTTTGAACTCTTCTCGATGAATGGGTCGATGCAATCTTGCAAATATTTCGATTAAATAGTTTAAAAAAAATTGGTTAAAATTAATATAATATCAATAATTATAAAAATTTGGTTAAAATTTGGTGAAAAGTAATATAATTTTAATAAAAACAATAACCTGATAACACTTGTGGTAGGTTTTATTTTCCCGAGCCAACATATCCATCTTCTCCACCAACTGTTGGAATTGTTCCGTTAATTAAGTAAATAAATTATAAAATAGATAATCAAATAAATTAAGTAAATAAATTATTTAATTGAAATTTTCACCTTTGCAATCCACGCAAAGCCCGTGATTGTGTAGTTGTTTCCGATGGCCCTATCTAGCTTGTTCAGAAGTTTGGGGTAAGTTAAACTCCAAATATAAGACCCCCAATAATAATTATCCCACTCTTTAAAATCATCGACCAAAACAAAGTGCCTCTCCTCAATTGACTTCGTGGGCTCGACCCCCATGAACAGTGAATAAAGTAACACCAACAAGCATAGTCGGAAAATGTCGTCCTCGACCATGAGTCTGTTTTCATTCCAACGTTTTACAATTAGCTACTAAATCTTTTAGCGTTACACTTTTCCCAATATTATAAGGTGGGGCCTTTAATTTCTTGAGAAATTCATATTCGCCTTTGATTTCTTTATTTTTCCCGAATCTAAGCCCGGTAATAAGACAGAACTCTCTCGGACCTAACCGATAAAACTCATCGGGCATGAGTTCGTATCTGATCCCATCAAACTCGGGATCAGGGTTCTCGGGAGCCTGACGCATCAACAGCTGATGGATTAACACTCCATCAATGGTTTCATTTAAAACAAATAACCATTCCGCAAAAACCCCCCTCCTCAACCAACGTTCTCTTCGACCCTCAATAGCCTCATTATTTATTATATCCCTAACGATAGCTATATACGCCCAATGAATTCTAAGTTTTGCGTGAGCCTATAACATATAAACAACATAAATTTCGTTTACTAACCAAGTTGTTTCAAAAATATAATTTAACAACAAGAAAATTAAATCCAACAATAAAATTGAAGTAATATGTCCTAATTATCCTAACGACATAATAATTAGGCATCTCCTATAATTGTGACATTCATGATTCAATTAGAATATCCTATAAACATGATTCAAATAAAATATAATTAGGGTCCCTATAATTAGTCATCTCCTAAAATTATCCTAAACATGATTCAATTAGAATATAATTATCCTAAACATGACACAATTAGAATATAATTATCCTAAACATCATAAACATGATTCAAGTATAATAAAATTATCCTAAACATGATTCAAGTATAAAATAATTTTATAAATAAAAAAAATTAACATACATTAGGGTTGTCTTTTAGACGGATGGATTCCATGGGGATTGGCGATGGTGGACGACGGCGGACGACGGCGGACGACGGTAGACAACGGTACACGACGGTGGATGATGGCGGTGGACGACGGTAGACACCGGTGCGACGGTGACGACGATGTTGACACCCTGTCCCCCTTCTCTTTTAACGCTGATCAACGGTGGTTTACCGCCGAGGACGATGCTCCGTGGTGGTCAGCGATGGTCAGCGACGGTAAACGGTTCAAGTCATGGTGAGGTCGTGGTGGTCAGCGACGGTCAGCGGCTCTTGGTGGTCGTGCACGGCGGTGGTCCCCTTCTCCTCAACATGAATAACCTTTAAAAGTTTAAATTAATAATGTGGAGCGACCGTGGACACGTATGGGATTCAAAAGGCTGCAATGGTCGGGGCGACGGTAGATGCAG
Organism: Deinandra increscens subsp. villosa; assembly: GCA_039602395.1. Lineage (NCBI taxonomy): Eukaryota > Viridiplantae > Streptophyta > Magnoliopsida > Asterales > Asteraceae > Deinandra > Deinandra increscens. Next base: position 3,772 of record JBCNJP010006540.1, read on the forward strand.
TCGTCCGACCGTGCCGCACGAGACTTTTGATGTGACCGTTTTAAAGGCTGCAACGGTCGGGCCGACGGTCAACAAGGTCGTGGCGACCGTCGACGTAATTTTTTTAAAATTTTTTTTTTTCGTAAAAGTAAATAGGGGAAGTAAATATCACTACCTATAAATATAAATGAGTTATTTGGAACACACCTCCACTATGAGTTGAATTTGGTTTTAAAATGTCTAACGACGGATATTGTTCACAACCCGTTAAAAAAAACTCAGACTCTATATTTTATAAATGGAGGGTCTCCAAAAAAAATAATCCAGGTTCTACATCTTCCGGTGGTGACGATAATGTCAACACTGAGCCTATCGATCCACGGGTCTATGCACAAGATAAACTTCAGCAAAAACGACGTGTCATGGAAGAAACGAGGAAAATTAAATGGGCAATTCCAGACGATGAGTCTGAAAATTGGTCAAGTGACGTGAAGGAATTTTATCTGAAAGGAGACAAACCGTATTGTTATTCAGCACTATTCGTGAAGACCAACCTAAAGCTTGACAACAAATTTTGGGGTCCACTGTTGGGCTACGGTATTTTAAAATCAATTGTAAGTTTTTCGAAAATTTTCTTTAATATTTTTTAATTTACATTATTTCATTTTTCAATAACTCTTAAATAATAAAATCTTATAATATTTGAAGCATATCGAAGGTTGGGTAGGAAGACTAATGCATTGGAGACACCGACAAGACAGAGAAATTAACTGGACCATCTTGCCACCGGAATTTTATCAACACTTAATAGATTCTTGTAACAAAAGTGCAATAGCCTATTTATCTGGCAAGTTAAACCCGTTCCCCTCAATCTTCGATGTTCGATACATATACTTTCCAATATGTTTGGAAAATGATGACTGGTCACTTGTAAGTGTTGATCTGGAGAGTTTTGATCTTTTTGTTTACTACACTAATGACATCAACCATGACAAATACCTAAATAAAGTTTTACCTAAGATGAAAAAAATTAACGTTTATCTTACTTATCTGCTGGTGAAACTGGGATACTGGAAAAAAAAGTAAATCAAGAGAGGTTATTTACTCATGGTGTTAATGACGATTACGCTCAGAGAAAAAGTGACGTTGCAGGAAACGAAGCAGTTTACGTTTGTATGTTACTTGAACATTTAGTTACCGGTAAACCACTAGATCGGACCGGTGATTTTAAATTGGCTTGTATGGGCTATCGCAGTTTCATGGCCGACACATTTTACTTCTGGAGATGTTTGCCTCGTCCATGTTAGGAAAGTTTTTCGGTTTATTTTTAAATAGTTTTAATTTTCTATTTTTAATGTACTAGATTAGTTTTAAGTTTTAATGTACAAGTTATTTTATAAGCAATTTTATTATTGTGACATTCATCTTTTATTTTATTATCCATTGCATATTTTGCCTTATAAATATATAATCATGAACAAAACGTTTTCCACCACGGGAAGTTTTTCCAGATAATTTTATCATTCCAACAAATTATTTTACACATCTTAAAAATAACACACACACACACATACTAAAGGTGAACAAACGTTATTACAATAATATGACTGAATTACATTTGAATACAATTAAAACCTCCAGGTTGGATGGTCTTTTAATAACACCCACGCAGAATGATGTTCAAAATGTTTCCCTTCACTGGTAAAGTAATTCTGTTTGGTTATGCTTAGAACATCATCGTTGGAATCATGAACAGTGCGTTGGGCGCTGACCTCATTAAAAATATCGTTGAACTTCTTCATCTTAGGCCGCATTTTATTCCAGTGTGACACCAGTTCGTGAACAGAACGCCGTCCCGGACCTAAGTAACGACAGTGTAACATATCACTGATACAATGCCAAAACCTATTACCGTGACGTGGAATGTCATTTTCATCGTAAACTCGGAGCCAACAGAAAGCAAGGTCATCCTCTTCTCGTTGAGACCAGCTTCTTCTCGCAGTCATTGTTATTGTTGTTAACATAGACAACAAATAACTCAATATATATAGTTGAAGTTTGTGGATCTCACATAATATTTTAAATTAAAAAATAAAAATAATAATAATATAAGGACGGTCTAGGCGACTGTATTCACGGTGGTCGACGATTACCAAAATTATTTAATTTTTTAAAATTTAAATATTTTAATTTTTTAAATTTTAAATTTTTTAATTTTTTTTTTCACGGTCGTGGCCGATATTTGTTATTTATTTTTTAAATTTTTAATTTTTTATGAAATTATTATTATCAGTTATAAATAGGGGATCCCTATAAATAGACCATAGAGACCCAAACCATATCTCACTAATGTGACCATGTCAAAAGCAAACAAGCACGAGAAATCACCACCACCTTGTCTACCTGTTGAGAAATCTCCACCACCTTGTCTACCTGTTGAGAAATCACCACCACGAGAGGTTTTTCAAGATAACTTCACCACTCCTACAAAGCCACATGAGGAAAGTTCCATTACTAAAAACCCACCACCCATATTGCCAAAAACGCCACCACATGTACCGTCACCAGATAATGACTACCATGATCCCGAAGAATACGAGGACCCGGATGTTTTAAAGGATGCTTATAATTACGAGAGTTACTAATGATGACGAACCAACGTATCACAACCCGTATGCGGACGAGCACGAATCAGATTCAGAATGGTCAAATGATGACTGCCACTGGAAATGAGCCTCATGTCGTATTTATTAGAACGTTTTATTTATCTCATGTTTATTATGTAACCTTTGTTGTAACGTTTTTATCATGTAAAATTTTATCTCATCTTTATTATGTCGTCTTTATTAGAACGGTTATTAAGGTTTATAAATGTTTATTATTTAATATTTGAAAAATAAACTATTTAAAATGATAATTAATAAAGGGAATTAATAAATGGGACCCTAAATTTATTTTTATAATATTACACCACCACTATAAATATTAGGTAGTGGTGTTGAAAACATTCCACCACCAATCTCACTACCAAACTTGTTTTCAAAATGGCTTCAAGTTCTTTACCCGCTTCACCGTCATCTGGTAGGAAACGTGGGAATGTTTGGACAAAGTCTGAAGAAATTGCGTTAGCTACGGCGTGGGTTAACGTTCGCGTCGAAACCATGCCACGTCAAGACGGTGAGTTTTGGAAACGGGTTACAACACTTTTTCATTTGTTGGTGGAGAGTCAAGAACACTATCGTACGACCGACTCGATCACGTCAAAATGGCGTGATATCAAGCATAAGGTTATAGATTTTAGGGAGGTTTACGAATGCATGTCTAGATGGGTAGGCGAAAATGGTGATAAACGGTTGGAATGGGCACTAAAAGAGTACGCCAAACGTCATAACAGTACGTTTAATTACGTTGAAGTTTGGGGTATTTTGAAGGGAAACCGAACCCTTTAGACGTGTATTGTTATGTTTAATTAACTATGTATTTGCTTTCTTTTTTATTATCTATGTAATCCTTCCGTGTAATGTTATGTTTAATTTATGTTTTAATTCCCTTAATATTTTATTGTATTATCAAAATTATAGGTAAAACTTAACAAGTAACAATAAATATCATTCAAATACCGTAATACAAATTCAATTATATAGATATTTTTGAATACAATACAATAGTTAATGATACAAATGATAAAATAACGAAATTTAAAGTCCATTTATAAATTAACATTTATATTTTTTAAAATATTAAAATTACAAAGTCAAGCGAAATAATGCATTCAAACATTTTTTTAAAAAAAACACGCTAACAATACGACTCGATACGTATTCAAAACAAATTGTGCGATGTCGCCAAGTTTTCTTTGAAAATAGCGAGATCACATAACTTGATTCTAATACCCATCGAGCCGTAATGTCACCTTGTTTTCTTAAAAAAATATTCAAATGCCTTATTTCGCTGACTTTGTAATTAAATATTTTAAAAATATATACATGTAAATAAATAATTTTTTTTAAAAAATAAAACACAGTGCTTAAGATAAGCAAAGTGCTTGAAACCTATGTCGGGCCAGAGATAAGAAACGCCACCGGAATCAACAGAATCTTTCACAACTGCTGCTGCTCCTGTTTGATCACCTGGATTACAAAAAATTATCAATCTTAATGTACAAGAGATCAAAATATGAGTGGCGAACCCCGGCTTTTCCCGACTTAAACGCATTAATTCGCTTGACTTTGAAATTTTGCACTTAGAATTGAACACCACCAAGGATAATAAGATAAAACTTCTTTAAATGAGACTGATATTAAAAACCAAAAGACTGAAGTCGACATTTTTTGTAAACCGTATAAGGGGAATAAAAAACAATAGTGGGGGAAGTTGTTTATTTTTTGTCAAACGGTTAACAATTTGAGATAAAAATACGTGGGGTTTATATAGGGAAGATTAATACGGTAGACATAAAAAAAACGTGATTCGATGTTTTTTTGTACGGATGTCCTCGTGAATTGACGTTTTTTGTACGGTGGACGGTCGTGGCGCCCACAGTCACGGTCGCGGCGCCCTTACACGTTTAACGAGGTAATAAAATTTTACTTTATGCACAGAACCACGGTCGAGGCGACTGTTATAGAGGTCGTGGCGACCGTCTTGGTATTTTTTATAAATAAAATTAAATTAGAGTGTTATAAATACAAAAGACATTAAATTTAAATTTTTTATAAATAAAATTACATTGTACGCATTGCATAGAGTTCATCAGCCATAAAACGTCTGAATCTTAAACAGGCTTCTTGTAGATTAACTTCTTCCCACACTATGGACTTATTTTTAACTATCCTTCGTAATAACATACAGATTAACACTCCAGAATCGGATCCTATATGCCCTGCGTTGTAAGGCCACACAGTGTCCCCAGTAAATGGTATTTCTTCGATCTTCGCAAGCCCTGAGTGGTGCCAGTATGATATACGATCAAGAAAATTTAGATAAAAACTTTCAAATTCACAGACAATTCCGAAAATAATCTTATGAATGCACTTTGAATGGCAGGTACTCTGGGAGCAATCATACGGGTGAAATGCAAAGATTTTGAATGTATTCATACAGATCTTCAGCAAAAACCAATTTTCATCATCAATAGATACGGGTAAATAAACCTGAATGACAAAATATGATATTAAAATGTGGGACCATTAATATCAGTATTTATCTAAACAAACAAACTTTACAAATAAAACATTACCGTATCAACCTCCCATAAAGAAGGATATAGGTCATCTGTGCCATCACAATATTTATTGGCATCATTTGATCTTTCAGATATTAGTTTAACAAAATGGGTGGGCAGAATCGTCCAATGGTTCGGACCTTTCGGCAATTCATTCGTTGTTATTATTTGTTCTAAACGCCAAGTCATTAGTCGATATGTCCAGGCAAATACGTGCTATAATATAAAAAAATACATTTAGGAACAACATTTATATTTAAATATACGTTTTAAATATAAAATAAAGAATGACATACACTTGCTCCTATACGAGGATTTCCATGCAACGCAAGAAGTGAGCCCCAAAATTCTTTCGTAAGTGTATAGGATCCCATGTAAGAAATTGGACAAAACGAAGAATCCATACCACTATAAAAGAAGCGTAAAACATTTGGAGCCCAATTTTCTTTACTTTGAAAGTTCCAAACTTGTTTCTCAACAGGTGGTGGAATTTCGTCAATGGTTTCAAATGAGTTAGAAGCAGAATCGGTTTCACGAGTGTTTCTTTTTTTTTCGTCTAGATGACATTTTTCCGATTTGATAGAGTTGAATCCATACTCCTCCTAATTATAGAGTTGAAATAAAGTGAGTAAAAAATAAAAAAAATTAAAATTTTTTTTTAAAAAATTTAAAAAATAAATAGAAAAATACACACGGTCGGACGACTGTAGAAACAGTCGTCGACGACCATATATACCACGACCGTAGAAAATATGGTTTTATAAATTAAAAAAAATATATATTTTCCACGGTCGGGGCGCCTCCGACAACCGTGTCAGACGGTCGGACCGACCGTGGCAGTAGGAATGTCGGAACGGTCGTTGGGGCCCAGAGAACGGTCGGACGACCTTGAACAAGGGCATGACCGACCGTGGAATGATGAGGTGGTGTATTTTTATTGGTTCTGTGGCACGGTCGGACGACCGTTGATGGGTGGTCGTAGGCGACCGTGTAACCGGCCATTCTCGTCTTTTTTTTAAAAGTGTGGACATTCTCGTCTAACCGTGATCAACCCGGTTAGTTTCGTCTTTTTCCCTTTAATTTTCCATTTCAGAATATGTAGTTTATATGTTTACTATTATTGTAATATCTTTACTATTTTGATCCTTTTAAACAAACTGTAATTTGACAATGAAATCAAATTTGATTTCATTGATTGGAACTTGATTACAGAGAAGAAAGAAAACCAGCTAATAGACTTGCTAACTAACACTAACTACCTCTAACTAACTTCTAACCATGATTAAATATCTTTGACTTATTTGGTCAAAGTTTAAGTTAGAATAGTAATGCCAACACAAACTAATAATTCAAAAAAAAAAAAATTATCCACAAAGAAAACTGGTTTATGCGGTCCAACCAACCCAACCAATTAGTTTGTCATTTATTCAAAACTAGATTTTTTAATGTGCGCGCTGCCGCGAGGATAAAGCGGATAGATGCATTACTACAACATTATGTAAACAAATAGAATTTAAAAAGTACATAATAACCGCTTAAAGTATTAAGCCTACGACCTAAAAGTACACAACTGTACCTATTATATCACAAACTCCTATGAGAAATTAATTGATATATTAGTTAAGATTGGAAAAAAAATATAAACAATATATGTTACACATCTATACTTGTTACATAACCAACCCAACACCAACTTCTCTGCTAAACTCACACGAATATACATATTAGACCACACATCATGTGTTAAATTTGTTACGCTTGAATAAGAAACAAAAAATAAAAAATAATTAGAATATCACATGGCATCCTATGACAACGCCATGTGACGAATTGCAAGTGACCTTCGATTTACTATTCCTAAGCAAGTCTACTTTGTTTTATATAGATAATTGTAGTTAATATAAATTTTTTTTTATAGAAACATATAACATATACGGTAAAGTAAATATATAACTTGTGGTAGATGGGGAATGTGGATATAGGGATGTTTGAAATGAACTATGGCATCGGTTCTAATAATCGTGTCTGCAACCAAGAAATTCGTCACAAAGAAAGAGTTAGGCAGGGTGACCATTTAATGCTTTTCTCTCAGTTATAGCATTGGGAGGGTTCAACATAATCATATGCATGCAACTTTGATAAATATCTTTAACATGGGTTTTCTCCCCAACAACGGCCCAGTCATTTCTCATATGAGGTATATCGACGACAACAAATTTCTTGGTGAATGGTCTTCATTAAACATTCTTAACCTATCAAGGATTCTTATGTGTTTTTATCAGTAGGCTTGCTAACCTTCTAAATTATGTTGTCTACTGCCTCTATACTACTTATTTTCCTGTCTGGAATTACATTCAGACGAGCATCAAGCAAAAGGCCCCTCCAATGCTCGTTTCATACGCCACCAAGCGTTTGTTTCTCTTGTGTTAGAGATGCTCTTGTGAATGGACACCTAAGGGTAAGAACGAGTTGGACATAAAAACGTATAACATCTGCACTATGTGTTTATTAGTCTAAGCCTGATAGAAAAAAAGCAGTGGAAACCAAGTTTTTAATGTGTGTGAGAGCCAAATGTTGCTCTAAAATTCATCAGGTACAATCGTTATTCTAGTGGTATAACACAGTCTTTCCTCTTCTCCAGGTTGGAATTCACTACAAAAGTGCTCTTTTTTAGGCGATCTAACATTGAAGTGTTCAAGATTTGAAGTTTACAAGATAGTAATAGTGCAATACAGCTTTTAAGTCTAATAATACCAAGAAGTTAGTACTACGTTATCTTTCATAATAAAACATGATCCTGGCACACAAGTTAAAGATCTAAAAATGTCACGAGCGATCTCACCTCATCACAAGGGAGGTAAGATGTAGCACAGGTTATCCAACCATCTTTGTTATCATCACTCCATTCTCCCCATCTCCACTTCAAACCAGGCCAACGAGCCAAGCACTTAGACATGAAACTTTTAGATACAACATCGTCAACATCAGTTTGGATGAGCAACGAGACCTCTGACAAGCCGACACATTGGTCCAAAACACAAGCAACATATGAGAAAGTACGTGATGGGTCAACTAACACCAAATATGCACAAAGTTTTTTCAATCCTTTCCTCCCACCCAAAAGCTCCCAATCTTCAGGGGTCAAAGAAGCTTCCAATTTCGACCAAGGACCAGCATTAATACGTAGAGAAGTAACATTTGGGAAAACTGTGAACACATCTCGTAGGGTTAATGAGGTATAATATCCTGGTCCCTCGTATGCCGAGGCCAATGTCAGATTTTCTACGGTTCTTGTGATCACGAATTCTGAAAGTAAGGAGTCAATATGTGAAGAGTCAAGCCAAAGTGTTTTCAATTTCTCAAACATTTTAACATTCAATGTCCCTGCACGTTTACGGACATCAAGGCTAAGATAGAAATGAGATAACATAGGAGCTTCAACATGAATTGCAGCAGGATAGGGGCAATCAATTGTGAGTGTGATGAGTCGAGGAGTGATTAGAGTCAAAGAATACGGATTAGCAGATACAACCCAAAGGCAGGTTTTGAGTTTGCAAAGGAGGATCTTAGGATTTTTAAGACCTGCAACATGTACTAGGTTAAGAACTTGAAGATTAGGTAAAAATTTATTCAAGGCGTTTAAGTGTTTGTCTTTTAATTTGGTGAATGCAAGTGTCAAACTTGCTAGCATTGGCATTGGCTTCAATTTGTGCACAGATAACAATGGAGACTTCAGCTTTAAGTTAACAAGATTATCACCTGCATTAATCAAAGAAATCATTCCTGAATGCTTTAAGCCCCAATTGCATAAATAACATAGTTTTTTTTCTCATCAATCAGACGACAATAAGAATCACGATTAACTAGCAATCTATATAAAGATGAATGAATAATCTCTGCATAAATAATGAACTTACAATACGCAGAAATCAACGGAAAAACTTTCGATAGACTCTCATTATCGCGATCAGATATTGAAAGCGATTTCAACGATCCGGAAACCCTAGGCAACCAGTCCTCAACAAAATACTCATCGGTGATGTAGAAATCATCGCTGGCACGAACGGTTCGCCTCGGAAGGCTGATACAGAGCGATTCAACAGATTCCAGTTTGGAGATAAGATCTAGAAAAACCGACTTGAAAGGTTGAATGCTTGAAGAATTTGAAACCCTAGACTTTGAAGTGTAGTACCATTCCAACGAGCATCGAAGATTGATTGATCGAGTGCCTGGAAATAGAGAATGGAAAGCCTTTGAAGCGACTTGGCAGCGAGCGACGTCAGCTGAGTCGTCGAGTCGACTCAGTATGTGGAGAAGAGCAGAGTCAGGGAGCTCGTCCATGGCTACTGAGAGTGAGGGATGTACGAAGGGGGAAATGGAAATCCCGAAATATATGGCCTCCTATTTTCAATATCTTTCAAAATTTAATATTATAATAACTTTATAAGTTCTTTATATTTTTTATTATTTTTACAATGTTTGAAAGTAATCCAAATCTCAATATTCGATTGAGTCTTTTTGAAACGAGGTTATAACCGTTTATATAGATTTAACACTCAGACTTGACTCAGTAAGAAACACCATCAATGGACAGTTGCTCTAAGAACAACTTGCTAACTTTCAAGTGTACGAGTGGTTAACCCGCTCGTACGTTGTGACGAACAACCTGTTTGTGACAGCTGTCAATGGGCTTTGTGGTTGGCATTGATTCAGGGGCAGCCCCAGACATAGACGGGGTGGGCGATCGCCTAGGACTCAGAATTTTAAAGAGGCAGAAATATTAGAAACGAAGTGTCACATGTTCGATACCTTGATCAACATTCTTTTTAATTAACCAAGCCGACCGTGACAAACCCTATTCTTGCACATTAAATGGGTAGCAATTTTTATACCTGATATTTCATAGCTCAATTACTTGCTTATTTTAATAAATATGATACTATTAATATAATGTTAATAAATAAAAATAAAATATGTTACATAATTCGAAGGTAAATTGTTATCATGTTCGACGTATTACACAACTTCAAATTTAATAAACTCAATAGGTAAACATAAAACATCGCATCAATAGGAACTCTCGAAGTAGTTCTTGTGTTTATTGTTCATTTGGTGTTAGATTTTACTATGACTAATTGTTTACTAATATTTTATATAATTTGATGAGCAATATCTACTATTACTATATTTGTTGTTGATTGACTATGAGTATATGACTAATTGGTTTACAAATTCAATGAATTGAATTTAATTTATATGCCTCTTTAGTATTTAGTATAGTGAATTAGGGTTTAACTTTTTGTGTATCTAGGTATGATGTTGGTGTTTATAGTTTAACTTTATATTTTTGTGTTTTTATGCATTAGATTATGCATCCTAAATCCTTATATAAATACAAAATCGGGGATATGAAATGTAAGAAGAAGAAAGTAGAAAACGAGTTAATAAAATCTCAAGAGGGGGTCATATTTAGATATATTTATTGTTATTACAATTCTTGATACATTATTGACGTTTTATACATGCGGTTTTGACTTTATATCATAAGGGCTCATTTTTTTGGTTCCCCTAGGGTCCAATTTTTTTAGGGGGGTTTAAGAGTCGCCCCCTGCATTGATCAACTTTCTATAATTATTTGACACATCTCTCTATTCTAATAAAGTAAAATCCTTATAAGCCCATTCTGCCACGTGTTTATATCAATAATTTGCCACGTGGAACATCTCACATTCATGCTAAACAATCTCATATTCTTTTCAATCGCCCAGTTGTTCTTCCAATCGTTTCAGTTCCCGAGTTTAATCCGTTAGCAATTTTGAAGTGCAATCGTCTCAATCGAATAGAATTTCAACGGCAACCTTCAATTTTGGAATTGAAGGCGTTCAGTCGCCCCCAATTTTGGAGTTAAAGACCCCCCTTCGTGTTGCCAAGTTTTCATCGCAATCTTTAATCGGTACTGGATTTCACCAAATGGCCATCTCAGGTACAGATCGAAACTTCTGGTCCATTACTAACATCTGTACATCACAAGTTAAACTTAATTTCTTGAACCGATGATTTGAGTTGCCTGCTCCCCACATTTGCAAAACCCTTTCAAGGTTTCATTCTTAAATAAAAAAATTCTTAAAAAAAAATTTGAAGGCCTGAATGTTGGAATCAGATAGGGGTTGATGAGGGCAGACAATCCCCAAATTGGTTAGCTAAATAGGTTCTTGAAATCGATTGGATCACAAACTTAGGTTGAAAGCTTTTCAAAATCACGGATAGAAGGGCGAGTTTCTTCTTAAAATCTCAATTCGTAAAAAATCTGTATCCATCTTCTATTTTTCTTATGTTTGCTATTTATGATCTTGATTTATTAAGTTAATTGATGTAGTAAAACTGAGATATGGAACAAAAGATTTTGACTAACTGTTATATGATTGATTATAATTAGGAAAACAAAACTAAGAAATGAAACTAACTTTTGAGCATTTGTTGGAGGATGAGTTACCTGTTTGAGGATGGTAATGAATAATTTGATCCAGTATACCATTTGAGAAAAAAAAAGGCATTTCTGAAAAAGGTAAACTATTGACTTCAATTTAATACTCAACTTCCCCCATAGGATTTGCTTTGCTATTGTATTGTTGTTTACACTTAGGCTACTGACCTACTCAATTGCTTTGCTTTGCCTCTTGTGGTAGGTGTAGTTGAACTATTAAATTTATGTCCATTTAAACAACTTCTTTATCATTATAAAATATAGGTCACAGGTAGAATGCATCATAAGGTTGCTAATTGTTATTGGTGTATTTTTTCTCAGAATTAAGTAATAGGACACCCTCGAGTTTCTCTTACATTTCAACTTATTTTATTATAAACCGAACCGACTGATTTAGACTATATTTTTATTTACAAGGGTTGAAATGGATAAACTAGAAAAGTTAACCTAACAATGACACATGTCATTTCGTCAAAGTCATATTAATTATAATTGTAATTTTATTTTTCTTTATATAGATGTATTTATTTAGTGATTTGATATGCAATTTTGGTCATCAAAACTGTTTATAAATATATGAAATATTTTTTTTACCAGTGTAGTCTACCCCTAATGTCATGTTTTAAGTAATGAATAAAACTCCATACTACATAACTTTCACTACTCGAAATCTTATTTATGATCAAGACTAGATTATAAATAAGAGAAATCTTATATATGATCAAGACTAGCTAGATTATAAATAAGATCATGCCTTAAAATCTTGATTTATATGCATGTTTTACGGACCAATTAAAAGTGGTAGCATTCTGTAATCTTGCAGTGGAGGCAGAGATAGTATCAGTCACTAATATTGAATATCCAAAGATTGAGCTTAACACCCTTTGACAAAAAATTCCTCCATGGTCAATTGTTTGAAGCGATATACAGAGTTAAAAGACAATGGCTCATTATGTTTCGTAAATGGGTTTGCAAATATTGAGTGCTCATTATGTTTATATTAGATCTTATTTATATTCATTTTATATTAAAAATACATATTACAGGCTCGGTTCATCCATTCCTCACATGCCGTCGCAACATTTGATTTGTTAGGTCGACATTGTCACACCCCGGTCAACGGTTTCGGGTGTGAGCGAGAATGGAATCATAGTCGAGGATACGTAGAACACTTCTAATAATTTAAAAACTTCATAAAACATTAATTCGTTTCATTGCAGCGGAAAGAGTAGTGGAAACATCAATGTTTTACAACTTAAAAACATAAGTCTTAAACGATTATTAAAAGCTTAAAACAGTTAAATTGGATAGTCGGGACTATGACTCCAGGGACAGGTCCGTTAGCAGTTGTAAGCCCCATTTGCATGTCTTCCAGAAGTCTTCTCAATTACCTAAGAAATCATGAACATAAAACGGGTCAACATAAAGTTGGTGAGGTTCACAGGTTTAGGACTCGATAGTTAAACAGTTGTAAACAGTTGTAAAACAGTTTCGGTATACTTAAATATTATCAGGGTTTATTGTTGTGGTTGTATGATCTCACCTGAACCTTGATTTCAAATACTAACAGTTTACCCACCCGGCATCTCTTGCCCAGAGATGTTAAACAGTGCAGAATAACTGACGTGTACCCCCAGACAATCCGGAGTCAGAACTGGAGCTACCAGTTAGGGTAGGGTTGTCAACCCAAATAGATCTACTCACTAGCTATCGTTTCGTACAGAACTAATTGAAATCAATTAATGATGGGATTTTCGGTTGTACAAACGTTTATAACGATAATGTACCAAGTTGGGCAATCAGTAAGAGAACAAGTAGTCATACGGCTAACAAGTAAACCATAATATTAAGTAAAAAGCATTTAATCAGTTTTCATGATTTCTCCCCCAAGTATAAAACAGTTAAAAGGAAAAGGGGCCGTGAAACTCACTGGATTAGCAGATATGTGTATGAATAACTTGTGAAGCGGTAGCAGCAGGTAGCAAGTAAAAGCCTAATTAAATAAATAAGGTCTTGCATAAGGTCATGATCAATTGAGTAACATAAGTCACCCAAATGATACCGGTCAAGTCTTGACGTTATTCCGTTTATATCCCTTATAAACTCTTTGTTTTGTAATTTACACAAATACGTTTGGTGAGGATTTTATATTTATGATGAGAAATAAATATAAAGATAATGGAAAATTCGATGCAATCGAAATAAAATCAAATCAAGTGCGTAATCATTAAGTTAAATAATACGTCATATACTATTTATAATTTTTCCATCAAGTTGAGTTCTATTAATCTAATAGAGTGACATGGTTATAATTATTGAAAATAATTATATCGTTTCCTTAAATAATCTTCCGTTTGATTAATTAGGAAAAATAATGGTTACACAAGTTTCTTTATAAATAATAATGTTTATTATTTTACTTGTGAAACTAGAATCTTTTTAGTCAAAATTTATAGTTATTAAATTATAACTATTTTTAACTAGTTGGGAAAGTCTTGGAAACTTTTAAATAATTATTTGCCTAAATAATTATTTAATTGTTATGAAAATAATTGATGTCAAAGAGTATTAAAAAAATGTCATGAAGGTAACTTAATCTTTTTATTTCTTGGACTTAATGTTTTTCCGAATTGATTATAAAAGTCACACTTTGGATAAATTTATTTATCCGACGTTTTCGCGTATATTGCCGTATTGGTCCCGGATTTATTACTACGCAACGTCTTAAGATTTAGACCGTCTTGATTTACCAAAACGATTATTCAAGTCTTTCAACATGTAAGACTTGTGTTTATTTTATAAAAATGGTTTATTTTTATAAAATTCTACATTTACTTATAAAAGACAAATGCTAGATTTTGTTTTCCCTTTTATGGAAATTTTAAGAATCTTTAAATTCCTTTATAGTAAGTCCAAGATTAAATGCTTAGTTTAAATGTTGTTCTTGCCATATTTGGTTAAAAACTTACAAATCCTTTTTGACAAAAATGGAAGGTTTTTAATAAAAGGATGTCATGGATTTATTAATGTTTCCAAGTTGTAGGTTAAGTTTATAAAAATAAATTGTGTCAAAGTTTACTAACTCTTATTTATTTTTATTAATCCAAGAGTTTTAAATAATCATATAACATGATTATTTTATTTGTCAATATTATTTATTTAAGTCCACAATCTTTTTATATCCAAATCTACTAACACATTTTATGTGTTAGGACCAAAGCTCAAATAAATAATAACAATCTACTAACACAATTTGTGTTAGGACATGTAAATTTAAATACAATCTACTAACATGATTTCTCATATGTTAGGACATTTAAATGTAAATAATCATCTACTAACATACTTTACATATGTTAGGACATTGGTAAATAAATAATCTACTAACACATGACTATGTGTTAGGACAAAGTATGTAACATCCATTTTATGCATTTACCAAGTTAGTCATGTTAACCATTTTTAGATCAAGAATCACCAACTCATTTTGAGTCCATGGCATAAACCATTTAGGGATTTTGTGAGCCTTGATCAACCATAATTAAAGATGCATAATACTAACATAAAATGCATGAAAATAAATATGAAGAGGCTTGGGTTTGCAAATTAACTAACTAAGAAATCCATGGATTTCTTAAGATCATGGTGCACTTGAGTTACTATCCATAAGGGTTCACTTAAGTGTTTCACAAATGATCTTGAAAGAATGGAGGTTAAGAGCAAGAGTTGTGTTAGTCATTTTTGCAAATCAAGCATTCAAACATAAGAGGTTAAGGTTTTAGATTATGGAGGTTATTTGTCAAGACTTTTATGGATCATAAGGGTGGTGAAACAATGTAAGAAACATAGAAAGGAGGGGTTGTAGGAGACTCACAAGGATTGTGAGTTAAAACCGAGAGGGTTAGGGAGGAGAGGTGGCGGTCCGGCGGCTGAGGGTGGCGGAGCTGCGGCGGGGCTGTGGCGGCAGTGGGCTGCCGGTGGTGGCAGCGGCGGTGCTGTGGAGGGGGCCGCCGGTTTTGGGGAGACAAGAGGGAGAGAGTGAGAGTGTTGTGATGGATGGTGTGGAGAAAGTGAGGTGATGGCTTGTCTCCTCTTATAGTCAAGCTTAAGGTTTTTAACCAATGGTTTAACCTTAAACTCCTTGGAACTTGCATTATGGACAACTAACAAAGAGGCTAGACTAGGTGAGTTGTCATCTCCACAATCACCCAACCATTTAAAACTTGGAGGTTACTCTTTCATTAGTTTTTATAAAGATTGTAATCTTTTATAAGAATTAGATAGGTTAGGAGTCTTGTAAATTCTAAATTTTATAAAACATGGATCGATCTCATTTTTTTAATACAAAGGTGGTGAAAGTTGGGAGGTTGATGGGCCAAAAATATATAAAAACTTTGGGTAAGTTTTTATAAAATTGTTTGGGCCAAAAACAAAAAGGTTAAAGGTTTTGGGTAGTGGGCCGAAACCCACTTTGGTTTCCATATAAAGACCGGGCCGAAGCCCATGGTGGTCCGAGAGAGAACACGGGCCGAGGCCCTATGTGGCTTCGGGTTGGGCCGAGCCCAATACGGGTTTGGGATGGAACCGGTTGGGCCGGTTACGGCCCAAAGTGACTCGGGCCGCGGGTCGGGTTTTGGATTTATGGGAAACACTCGGCGTGTCATGACGAGTCTTTGGTGATGGTTTCGGGTTGATCCGGGTTGTTTTGGGTTTATTGGGCCTAACCGGGCCCAAATAAGGTTAACCGGATCTCGTTTCGGCTAAGTCTTGACAAGTAACATTTTCCATACCGTTTAAAGTTCATAAAACGTTTTGATAGTTTATTTCAGTTTGATAAAATATAAAAGTTTCTTTTTATATTTATTTTCTTATTATTGAAATTCCACGTTTAATAATATACACATCCTTGTATCTCATGGTTGTACATTCGCGGAGCTAAATCAGTTAACAATTTACCTAATCATTGATTATCATGCAGTTAAAAGCGGTAATTCACATAATTATTTCGTAAATAAAGTCAATGAAAGTCAACGGAGAGAGGGTTTGACCTGATTTTTGGACGGGTTGTCACATTCTCCCCCAGTTAGAAGAATTTCGTCCCGAAATTCAGTCTTGGTTACTGGTGGACTGCGACGTTCTCGAACAGGCGTGGATACTTTCGGCGCATTTGATCCTCGCGTTCCCACGTATACTCTGGGCCTCGTCTAGAGTTCCATCGTACCTTTACTATGGGAATGCGGCTATGCTTCAGCTGTTTGATTTCTCGGTCAAGTATCTCCACGGGTTCCTCAATGAAGTGTAAGGTTTCGTCCACTTGAATCTCATCAAGAGGAACGATGAGCGTTTCATCAGATAAGCATTTCTTAAGATTACAGACATGAAAGACATTGTGAACGCTGCTTAGCTCGGCAGGCAGGTTCAAACGATAAGCTACTGGTCCGATGGTTTCAGTGATTTCAAAGGGACCAATGTAACGAGGGTTGAGCTTTCCTCGTTTGCCGAACCGGATGACACCTTTCCAAGGTGACACCTTTAGCATGACACGATCACCCTTTTTGAAGGCCAAGGGTTTTCGTCGGTTGTCGGCGTAGCTCTTTTGCCTGTCTCGGGCAGCTCTCAGGCGATCTCGGATCCGGAAGATTAATTCAGTCGTTTCGAAGATTAGCTCGGGTCCAGTCAACTGACTGTCGCCAACCTCATTCCAGCAGAGCGGAGATCTGCACTTTCTCCCATAAAGTGCTTCGAAAGGGGCGGCTTGGATGCTGGTGTGATAACTATTGTTATATGAGAATTCGGCAAGAGGGAGATGCTCGTCCCACTTGGGTCCGAAATCTATCACACATGCTCTCAGCATATCCTCAAGCGTTTGGATCGTTCTCTCACTTTGGCCATCTGTCTGTGGATGGTAGGCAGTACTCATATCGAGTCGAGTACCCAAAGCTTTCTGTAGAGATTTCCAGAAATGTGCGGTGAATCGACTGTCTCGGTCGGATATGATGGATTTGGGCACACCGTGGCGCGAGACGACTTCCTTTATGTAAAGTTTGGCTCGCTTATCCATCTTATCCTTCTCATTGACCGGTAAGAAGTGTGCTGACTTCGTCAATCGATCGACTATTACCCAGATAGCATCATAACCA
Organism: Deinandra increscens subsp. villosa; assembly: GCA_039602395.1. Classification (NCBI taxonomy): domain Eukaryota; kingdom Viridiplantae; phylum Streptophyta; class Magnoliopsida; order Asterales; family Asteraceae; genus Deinandra; species Deinandra increscens. The sequence goes on from JBCNJP010006540.1 coordinate 21,599, forward strand.
GATCTAGATTTAGGCAACTTTGTGATGAAGTCCATGGAAATTTCTTCCCATTTCCATTCGGGGATTACTGGTTGAGTCAACAATCCAGAGGGCTTCTGGTATTCGGCTTTGACCTTCGAACATGTTAAGCACTTGCCGACATAGGTGGCTATCTCGGCTTTCATGTTAGGCCACCAGAACTGTTTCTTCAGACCGTGATACATCTTGTCTGATCCGGGATGAATGGAATATCTCGATTTGTGGGCTTCGTCGAAAATTAGTTGCCTTAGTCCCCCATAGGCAGGCACCCATAACCTATCCATGAAGACCTTGGTTCCATCAGGTTTCTCTTCTAGCTGCTTCTCCATTCCACGTAAACCTTCTTTAGTTAGGTTCTCTGGTTTGAGGGCTTCAATTTGTGCGTCGCGCACTTGGGAATTCAGGTTTGAGTGGATGGTCATGCCTAATGCTCGGACGCGGCGAGGTTTGGCATGCTCTTTCCTGCTTAAGGCATCGGCTACAACGTTAGCCTTGCCTGGATGATAACGAATCTCGCATTCGTAGTCATTTAGCAGTTCCACCCATCGGCGTTGCCTCATATTCAATTCCTTCTGATTGAAAATGTGTTGGAGGCTCTTGTGATCGGTGAATATGGTACATTGGGTACCATAAAGGTAGTGTCTCCAGATTTTGAGTGCAAAGACAACAGCTCCGAGTTCCAGATCGTGGGTTGTGTAATTCTTCTCGTGGATCTTCAGTTGTCGTGATGCGTAAGCAATGACTTTCTCTCGTTGCATCAATACACAACCTAAACCTTGATGCGAGGCATCGCAGTAAACAACGAAGTCTTCGATTCCATCGGGTAATGATAGAATCGGGGCATCACAAAGCTTCTTCTTCAGTAATTGAAATGCTGCCTCAGTCTTGTCATCCCATATGAATTTCTTATCTTTCTGGGTCAGGGCGGTGAGTGGCTGGGCTATCTTCGAGAAGTTCTCGATAAATCGACGGTAATAGCCAGCAAGACCTAAAAATTGTCGAATCTCGGTTGGAGTCGTTGGCGTGCTCCAATCCTTGATTGCCTCAATTTTTGTGGGATCCACGTGGATTCCTCGATCATTGATCACATGGCCCAGAAAGTGAACTTCGCGAATCCAAAAGTCACATTTGGAAAATTTCGCGTAGAGTTCTTCCTTCTTCAGCAACTCCAGAATAAGTCTCAGATGTTGTTCGTGTTCTTCCTTACTACGGGAGTAGATAAGGATGTCGTCAATGAACACGATAACGAACTTATCCAGGTAGGGTTTGCATACGCGGTTCATCAGGTCCATGAACACTGCAGGTGCGTTTGTCAAACCAAATGGCATTACGAGGAACTCATAATGGCCATAGCGTGTTCTGAACGCTGTCTTCGAAATGTCTTCATCTCTAACCCTGAGTTGATGGTATCCAGATCTTAGATCGATCTTGGAGTAGAAGCTCGATCCTTGAAGTTGATCAAACAGATCGTCGATCCTAGGAAGCGGGTAACGGTTCTTCACAGTCAGTTTGTTCAGCTCCCGGTAGTCGATGCACATCCGAAAAGTTCCATCTTTCTTCTTGACAAATAGCACGGGTGCTCCCCACGGAGAGTGGCTTGGTCGGATGAAGCCTTTATCTAGCAATTCTTGCAATTGGCTAGATAACTCCTGCATCTCAGAAGGTGCCAGACGGTACGGGGATCTGGCTACGGGGGCGGCACCTGGGGCTAAGTCAATGCGAAACTCTACTTGTCGCGTCGGCGGTAAACCTGGCAAGTCTTCGGGAAAGACTTCCGGGTATTCGCGGACAACGGGAACATCTGCTATGTTCTTCTCCTTTGGTTTCTTCTCAGTTACGTGTGCTAAGATGGCATGACATCCCTTACGAAGGAACTTCCTTGCCTTCATACTAGATATGAGGTTTAGTTGGGTTCCACTCTTCTCGCCTTGTACGTTTAGAGTGTTGCCATCTTCGAGTGGCATCCTAACTATTTTCTCATGGCACACGATTTCCGCACGGTTCTTAGATAACCAGTCCATGCCTATGATAACATCAAAACTTCCTAGTTCTACAGGCATTAGATCAATGCTGAAGGAATGATCGGAGAGTTCTAGTGAGCAATTGGGATAAATAATGCTAGTTTCTACTAATTCTCCGTTTGCTAATTCTACTGTGAACTTAGTGTCTAAGGCAACAGGGGTAATTTCAAGAATTTGGCTAAACTCGGTAGACACAAAGCTCCTATCAGCACCAGTATCGAATAAAACGGAAGCATAATGATTGTTTAGTAGAAACGTACCCGTCACCGTGTTAGGGTCACGGCGAGCATCTCCGGCATTGATTACAAAGGCTCTTCCTCTAGCCTGATTCGGGTCCTGGTTTCCTGCCTTCGGGCAATCCTTCTTGTAGTGCCCGGTGGTTCCGCAACCGTAACAGGTGCGCTTCGGACAGTCTCGTGCTACGTGCCCTTTCGTCTTGCAGATGTTGCAGTAGACGTTGCCACAATCGAGTGTGTGGTGGAGATTGCACTTGTTGCACAGAGGTGCTCCACCGTTGTATCCAGTCTTTCGGACAACGTGGGTAGGGGTGGTAGCAGCAAAGACCTTCACAGTTTCAGCTTCCTTGGCAGGGGCCTTATCATTGCGATTCCTCCAGAATCCGCGTTTTCGTTTGTTATCAGGCTTCTTGTTGGTGGAAGGAGTGGTACTGGTTTCAGGGGCCTTGTTTTCAGACTTTTTCTTGTCAAGATTCACACCTTGACGGTTGGCTTGGTAAACCAGGTTGTGTGCCAGGCGCACAGCATCCTGAAAAGTCTGAGGATTTGAGGAAAGGACATTCCCCTGGATATGAGGTGCAAGTCCCCAGATGTACCGTTCAATCTTCTTGTAGGGAGGAGTGACCATGTTGGGGCAGAGATGAGCGAGCTCACGGAACCTCTTGGTATAGCCGGCAACGTCGGCTCCATTCATTGCCAGGTTCCAGAACTCAGCTTCGAGTTTCTGAAGCTCTTCTCTAGGACAATACTCATCGCGAAGCAGCTGTTTGAGTTCGTCCCATGTCATGGCATAAGCCAAATCAGTTCCCATAGCATCAGCATGAGAATTCCACCAAGTCAGTGCGCTATCAGTCAGTGCACATGTGGAGTATTTGACCATGTACTGCTCAGGGCAGTTGCTTATGCGGAAGACGGACTCGATCTTCTCAAACCAGCGAATCAAACCAACAGCACCTTCAGAACCCTTGAAATTTGAGGGTTTGCAGTTCATAAAGTCCTTGTATGAACATTCACGGGCGCCTGCAGTTGTTAGGTTGAAACGTTGAGTACAATTTAGGAAAATTGTAGTCTATTGTTTTCTAACATTTGGTTAATTCGTTCTTACCGCGTGCCCCATTGTCGTTCTGACGTTGGGTTTCGGCGGCGGCAACAGTCTCAGCAACGCGATCAGCAATCATCTCCTCAATTTCTTCGGCAGTCAAGTGAGGAGGGGAGGTGTTTCGGGTGGCTCGGCGTCTCGGAGGCATGATTTCGCTTTAAGTTACAATTGTCAACATAAGGAAAATTTTAGATAATATGTCAATGGGGTCATTACATGCTCGAGAATAACTACCACGACATACATCGTTGATGCCATAACATTTTTCACGCAAGCGCAACCAAGAACATATGATAGAAGAGGAGCGATAGAAAAAGGGCGAATAGTATGTCATAGTAATAATATATGTAACACATCCAATAACATGATAACAGCATATTTAGAAGGACATAACATTATAATTATACCAAAAGATTTCCATTTCATACCATTCAAAGTCATACATTAATCATTGTTTGCGACCATATTACAGATAAAACATATTCAAAATAAACCAATTTGCACCGTGGGCTCGCAGTCCCAATCATGAACCAAAAGACAACATGTTTCATCTATAAAATGGTTATCAAAAGCTACTGGGTCACATCTACCTAACAGGCTGCTGGTGGAGGTGGTGGAGGTGGAGGACCAGGAGGCATGAAGAAAAAGGGCGGGGGATAGGTCATGGCAAGGATGGTGGAGAGGAGTCGTCCGGATAGAAGCTCCAGCGCTACAACCCTTCTCTGCAGGCTCTCGTGAGAGAGGAGCAGATCAGTGGTAGCCATGCTAACCCCGGTCATGTGGGCATGAAGTGACTCCATGGCGCCATCAGTAGCGCACATGCGTCTCACCAGCATGGATATCCGACCCCTGAGGGCTACAACCTCCTCAGTGGTTGGAAGCTGGCCGATGTTAGCGTCGAGCTCCCCTAAGTCAGTCTCAATGCGCCTCAGACGAGCCACTAGTAATGGTACAGTGTCAGAGATGGGCTCATCAGTGAAGGGTGAAATACCCAAGGGCACACGGCGAGAGGGGTCAGGGAGTGAGGACTCTCCTCGAGCATAGCAGCTCGGGAACTCCTCCAACATGCGCCATTGCTGGATCTGCCCTGGCATCCAAGTAAGGTGGGGTAGCTGGAACACCTGACGCCTCTTGGGCGTTGGCTCATCATGGGTAGGTCTAGTCTCCCGAGTCCGGGACGGGCCAGGTGCCCTCCCAGGGGTAAATCCACGTCTGCCGCCATTAGGTGCGGCGATAAACGTCTTCACAGACCGGTCACGGCCTGTGAAGGGATCCATGGTGCTCGAGACACCCATCGGGACCACACCGTCAATAGTGGCGGTGGGAGCAGGGGGATCAGCGGTGTCATCGGAGGTCCTGCGCCGGATCGGGCTCAGAAAGCCACGAGGTAGAGGTGTCTCATGAATAGTGCCAACAGTGGCTCCCTCTGTCTCGGGACTCGAGGGCACATGGTCTTCAGGGGAGGGTGTGTACTCCACACTTGGTTCTTCGTCGGAATCAGCAACGCAAATGACCTCTTTGGAAGTCATCTCTGCGAAAATATTCCAAAAAGAACAGTGTCAGTAATATCATGGTAGAGTGATAACACATAAGTAAACATAAGTAAACATATGAGGTCTTGACATGCAAATGGTCGCTTCGGAGTGGGTTATAGTCCAGGCTCGGTTTTCGTTTTGTTTTGTTTGTTTATCCTGGTTCGCTATAACCACGGCTCTGATACCAATCTGTCACACCCCGGTCAACGGTTTCGGGTGTGAGCGAGAATGGAATCATAGTCGAGGATACGTAGAACACTTCTAATAATTTAAAAACTTCATAAAACATTAATTCGTTTCATTGCAGCGGAAAGAGTAGTGGAAACATCAATGTTTTACAACTTAAAAACATAAGTCTTAAACGATTATTAAAAGCTTAAAACAGTTAAATTGGATAGTCGGGACTATGACTCCAGGGACAGGTCCGTTAGCAGTTGTAAGCCCCATTTGCATGTCTTCCAGAAGTCTTCTCAATTACCTAAGAAATCATGAACATAAAACGGGTCAACATAAAGTTGGTGAGGTTCACAGGTTTAGGACTCGATAGTTAAACAGTTGTAAACAGTTGTAAAACAGTTTCGGTATACTTAAATATTATCAGGGTTTATTGTTGTGGTTGTATGATCTCACCTGAACCTTGATTTCAAATACTAACGGTTTACCCACCCGGCATCTCTTGCCCAGAGATGTTAAACAGTGCAGAATAACTGACGTGTACCCCCAGACAATCCGGAGTCAGAACTGGAGCTACCAGTTAGGGTAGGGTTGTCAACCCAAATAGATCTACTCACTAGCTATCGTTTCGTACAGAACTAATTGAAATCAATTAATGATGGGATTTTCGGTTGTACAAACGTTTATAACGATAATGTACCAAGTTGGGCAATCAGTAAGAGAACAAGTAGTCATACGGCTAACAAGTAAACCATAATATTAAGTAAAAAGCATTTAATCAGTTTTCATGATTTCTCCCCCAAGTATAAAACAGTTAAAAGGAAAAGGGGCCGTGAAACTCACTGGATTAGCAGATATGTGTATGAATAACTTGTGAAGCGGTAGCAGCAGGTAGCAAGTAAAAGCCTAATTAAATAAATAAGGTCTTGCATAAGGTCATGATCAATTGAGTAACATAAGTCACCCAAATGATACCGGTCAAGTCTTGACGTTATTCCGTTTATATCCCTTATAAACTCTTTGTTTTGTAATTTACACAAATACGTTTGGTGAGGATTTTATATTTATGATGAGAAATAAATATAAAGATAATGGAAAATTCGATGCAATCGAAATAAAATCAAATCAAGTGCGTAATCATTAAGTTAAATAATACGTCATATACTATTTATAATTTTTCCATCAAGTTGAGTTCTATTAATCTAATAGAGTGACATGGTTATAATTATTGAAAATAATTATATCGTTTCCTTAAATAATCTTCCGTTTGATTAATTAGGAAAAATAATGGTTACACAAGTTTCTTTATAAATAATAATGTTTATTATTTTACTTGTGAAACTAGAATCTTTTTAGTCAAAATTTATAGTTATTAAATTATAACTATTTTTAACTAGTTGGGAAAGTCTTGGAAACTTTTAAATAATTATTTGCCTAAATAATTATTTAATTGTTATGAAAATAATTGATGTCAAAGAGTATTAAAAAAATGTCATGAAGGTAACTTAATCTTTTTATTTCTTGGACTTAATGTTTTTCCGAATTGATTATAAAAGTCACACTTTGGATAAATTTATTTATCCGACGTTTTCGCGTATATTGCCGTATTGGTCCCGGATTTATTACTACGCAACGTCTTAAGATTTAGACCGTCTTGATTTACCAAAACGATTATTCAAGTCTTTCAACATGTAAGACTTGTGTTTATTTTATAAAAATGGTTTATTTTTATAAAATTCTACATTTACTTATAAAAGACAAATGCTAGATTTTGTTTTCCCTTTTATGGAAATTTTAAGAATCTTTAAATTCCTTTATAGTAAGTCCAAGATTAAATGCTTAGTTTAAATGTTGTTCTTGCCATATTTGGTTAAAAACTTACAAATCCTTTTTGACAAAAATGGAAGGTTTTTAATAAAAGGATGTCATGGATTTATTAATGTTTCCAAGTTGTAGGTTAAGTTTATAAAAATAAATTGTGTCAAAGTTTACTAACTCTTATTTATTTTTATTAATCCAAGAGTTTTAAATAATCATATAACATGATTATTTTATTTGTCAATATTATTTATTTAAGTCCACAATCTTTTTATATCCAAATCTACTAACACATTTTATGTGTTAGGACCAAAGCTCAAATAAATAATAACAATCTACTAACACAATTTGTGTTAGGACATGTAAATTTAAATACAATCTACTAACATGATTTCTCATATGTTAGGACATTTAAATGTAAATAATCATCTACTAACATACTTTACATATGTTAGGACATTGGTAAATAAATAATCTACTAACACATGACTATGTGTTAGGACAAAGTATGTAACATCCATTGTATGCATTTACCAAGTTAGTTATGTTAACCATTTTTAGATCAAGAATCACCAACTCATTTTGAGTCCATGGCATAAACCATTTAGGGATTTTGTGAGCCTTGATCAAACCATAATTAAAGATGCATAATACTAACATAAAATGCATGAAAATAAATATGAAGAGGCTTGGGTTTGCAAATTAACTAACTAAGAAATCCATGGATTTCTTAAGATCATGGTGCACTTGAGTTACTATCCATAAGGGTTCACTTAAGTGTTTCACAAATGATCTTGAAAGAATGGAGGTTAAGAGCAAGAGTTGTGTTAGTCATTTTTGCAAATCAAGCATTCAAACATAAGAGGTTAAGGTTTTAGATTATGGAGGTTATTTGTCAAGACTTTTATGGATCATAAGGGTGGTGAAACAATGTAAGAAACATAGAAAGGAGGGGTTGTAGGAGACTCACAAGGATTGTGAGTTAAAACCGAGAGGGTTAGGGAGGAGAGGTGGCGGTCCGGCGGCTCAGGGTGGCGGAGCTGCGGCGGGGCTGTGGCGGCAGTGGGCTGCCGGTGGTGGCAGCGGCGGTGCTGTGGAGGGGGCCGCCGGTTTTGGGGAGACAAGAGGGAGAGAGTGAGAGTGTTGTGATGGATGGTGTGGAGAAAGTGAGGTGATGGCTTGTCTCCTCTTATAGTCAAGCTTAAGGTTTTTAACCAATGGTTTAACCTTAAACTCCTTGGAACTTGCATTATGGACAACTAACAAAGAGGCTAGACTAGGTGAGTTGTCATCTCCACAATCACCCAACCATTTAAAACTTGGAGGTTACTCTTTCATTAGTTTTTATAAAGATTGTAATCTTTTATAAGAATTAGATAGGTTAGGAGTCTTGTAAATTCTAAATTTTATAAAACATGGATCGATCTCATTTTTTTAATACAAAGGTGGTGAAAGTTGGGAGGTTGATGGGCCAAAAATATATAAAAACTTTGGGTAAGTTTTTATAAAATTGTTTGGGCCAAAAACAAAAAGGTTAAAGGTTTTGGGTAGTGGGCCGAAACCCACTTTGGTTTCCATATAAAGACCGGGCCGAAGCCCATGGTGGTCCGAGAGAGAACACGGGCCGAGGCCCTATGTGGCTTCGGGTTGGGCCGAGCCCAATACGGGTTTGGGATGGAACCGGTTGGGCCGGTTACGGCCCAAAGTGACTCGGGCCGCGGGTCGGGTTTTGGATTTATGGGAAACACTCGGCGTGTCATGACGAGTCTTTGGTGATGGTTTCGGGTTGATCCGGGTTGTTTTGGGTTTATTGGGCCTAACCGGGCCCAAATAAGGTTAACCGGATCTCGTTTCGGCTAAGTCTTGACAAGTAACATTTTCCATACCGTTTAAAGTTCATAAAACGTTTTGATAGTTTATTTCAGTTTGATAAAATATAAAAGTTTCTTTTTATATTTATTTTCTTATTATTGAAATTCCACGTTTAATAATATACACATCCTTGTATCTCATGGTTGTACATTCGCGGAGCTAAATCAGTTAACAATTTACCTAATCATTGATTATCATGCAGTTAAAAGCGGTAATTCACATAATTATTTCGTAAATAAAGTCAATGAAAGTCAACGGAGAGAGGGTTTGACCTGATTTTTGGACGGGTTGTCACATTAGCCAGAGATTGATAAAAAAAACATAACAGTTTGTTCAGTCATATTATAACATAAACATGCCCACTTAAAAATAAAGCACCACAACGGCCTTATATTGTGTTTGCTTTGTTCATACTTTCTTATGCAAACCTAGTAAAGTAATAGAATAGTAAATTGGTTAACTTGCGATTAAGTAATTTTCCATCTGCATTAGTTCATATTTGCAGCATTAAAAAACTTATATATGACCAGTCATTAGAATTGACTTGGCCCTTTTACATTGGTAATAACTACAAAAGATGGTTCTTACTGTGCTATGTACATAGCCATGTTCTATACTGTCGTTGGGCATTTGTCAATAGGTATTGATGTTCAAAAGATGTTCCCATTTTACTGCAAATCACACTCTATAGTGTTTCTTGTCTTTTGGTCTTTTTGTAGCCTCTGA
>JBCNJP010006541.1:0-67680 GCA_039602395.1 Deinandra increscens subsp. villosa
ACAAATGAGGTCTCAATGCGTTTATATAGGATCATAAAAGTATGATCAATTAATTGAAATGGAGTTGCAAGAACTCTAAGGGTCATGTTTATTACCTATTAGTTGCAAGAACTCCAAAGGCTTATCATATTTATGATGTTAATTATTAAGTTGTTTATTACTTAAGAGTTGCAAGAACTTGGAAGGTTTAGTGTTAATTATATAATTATAATTCAAACATTTATATTTATTTTTTGGTATTTCATTTACGATTTTTATTTAAATTAGTATTGTTTAAGTATAAATGCATTTATGATAGTAATATAAATGGTAATCAATTCTAAAGGTGCAAAATAGTGTCATTGCTTAACTTTTATATATATATAGATGTTGAAAAACAAGAGAGGTCATTCATAATGGATAACAGGTCAAAACATATTTGAAATGGTTCTAATAGGGTTGATGCATCAACAACTTATCTAGTAATAGATGTCGTTAAACATTAGGTTTCTAGGAGGGGTGGGGTGGGGGGGGGGGGGGCTATCGTGATTGAGTGTAAAGTTTTGAAGTTAAATGTATAAAGGCATCTTTAGGACATGGTGTATATCATTGAGCAAAGCCTAAAATACAAAAAGCGTATATGTAATTCCATAATGTCAAAATCATACCATCTTTTTTACTTTAGTCAATAGGTAAAAAAAACATCTTTTTAGACTATTGATGTCTTCTTGATCACATGTGGTTCCAATAGTCTTCACACACCACATCTTTTTGACCTATTGAGTCAAATAGGTAAAAAAACATTCAAAATGTTTTTTAATGAATGGACGTTCAAAAAACATCCTTTTAAACTATTGAGTCAAATAGGTTAAAAAAAACATTAAAAAAAAACAACATACTACGAATCACAAATGACTCGAGGCATAAATTGAAAACATATAATAAATGTTGATATCTGCAAACATATTATATGGAAACTAACAACTTGGGTCAAGTTTTAACCAGCTATCCAATATGCATCACCCATACCTTTTTTTAAAGTGGTTTAAAGGCTGCAATAAAAGTTTTTAAAAGAGGTTTAAGGACTGCACAGTTTGCATATTTTTATACCAAAGCTTCAAGGGACTGCAAAGTTAATATGGTTTACAACAGCATATAAAACTTATTTTGTATAGACATTAGAGCAAATTACAAAATAATGAGATGTATAACCTTAATTTACACAAATAAATGGATAAAAAGTGTCAAAGGAGATCATGAAAGCATCATGTGTTACCTCTTTGAAGCCAATGCTAATATCATGTTGCTTCATGTTATCAAGCTGAACTTTCAACTTATTCAGAGTATCCATGGTGTTACAACCAAATCATCCATCACAACAAAAAATAAAAATCCTATATTATTTTAGAAACTTTTCTTTTATCCTTAGATGCTTAAGCTTATAAATATGATAAGATTCAAAAAGCTGATACTCTTAGGTATACTGCAAACAAACACTGAACACCTTTAATGCAATCACACTCAAATGATCAAACTAACAACCTATTCTAAAGTTCAATTATAGTACCACTATGTTAACTCTTTATCAGTTGACTAAAAACTTGAGAAAACTAACATATCAATCCCATCTTTTATTGGTTACCAAAACCTGTAAATATGGACAAAGAAAACCAATTCTAATTGCTACCTAGTTTATATTCTATCCTAATATGAGATTATCTCAATGAAATATTTAATTCATACACTTTAACTAATAGTAATACTTGACTGATGTTCATCTAAAAAACATCGTAATAAAATTCTAATAGCTTAGAAGGTGAAGTTTTGCAAACATTCATAATTTATTAAGAAATTAAAATGCTTCAATTAAAGAGCTCGTAACAGAAACTCAATCTAGATAGAGAACAACAAATTTAGTTGCTTAGCTTGGTCATGGAAGTTTGATTTTTGGAATAATAATCATCAGTTTCAGCCTTTGAGATTTAACTTTGACAGTTGAATCATCAAATTTGTGACAACAAACAATAGGCAAGAAAAAGAAGGGCATGAACTTACAATTCGAAATAAACAAAACCCCAACATAGACACAGCGAGACCCGGAACCTGTACCAGAAAAATGGATTAGAAATCAAAAGCAAGAGCGTAAAAAAATTTCATGAGGATGAAGAACAGAGAACTTGCAATCGGGAAAGCACTACTTACAATCTATACAATCTAGAATTAACAAACCCACACGAAGAAACCCGATGGTGCAGCGCCTACATAAAACATGGATACCAAATTAGAGGTAACACTGTAGGGTTTTACAGTGGATATCCGGGTTACCCAATTTAATTTTATTAAAACCGATTTAATATAAAATTAATACTATATTAATTTAGCAGCGGAAACGATTTAATATAAACGCGCGGATACAACTGTAACAGGATCAATCACCGTACACAACAAACACAGAAAAATATTTATTCAAAATAAATAAATAAATTAAATTAAATATCTAAACGAGTTAAATATACCTTGGCGGGATCCGAGCAACCGCTCGAGACACCCGGATTCAACGGGCTTGCGCTAGGACGAACTGATACGTCTGACTCGAACCTACGAGACAGATCATCAACGACGGCGGCGGCAGAGGGCGGCGGCGGTAGTGGTGGCGGCGGTGGTAGAGAAACCACGGGCGGCGGTGACAAAACTCCTTCCGACGGGATCGCGAAACGGACCGATCCTACAATGATCTCGTCACCGGAAACCGGCGGTGACGAGGTGGCGGGTACCGGATGGTAAAGCGGTGTGGGCCACGAGGAAGGAACGGGACGCGGTGGTCTCGGTTGCGCCGGCAACGCGAGAACACCGTTCGGCGATCGGTCGGCGGTGCGCCGGCGGACATAGCGGCGAGGGCGGTGGCTGCGGCCTTGGCTGCGGCGGCGGCTTCGGCTCGGCTCGCAGACTCGGCTCGGGCTGCGGCGGCTTCACTATCAAGTCGGGCGCAAATACTGGCAAAATGGGGTTCCATCGGAGATCACAAGGAAGTTGCGGTGGGGTGGTGGCGGCGATCGGACGGCGGCGGCGGGGAGGCCGGCTTCGGCTGGAATCGGCGCAGAGGGAGAGAGAGTGAGGGATTAGGGTTTGTTACTTGTGTTCCAATCTATCCTCTCTCTCTCTTTATTAATTAAAAATCACGGACCGGGGCTCCTAACGGACTGGGCCCGGTCGCGATTCCCCTTTAGTCCACCAACCGATCAGTCTGTTAATCCGGTAACAACTGATCGGTCCGTCTTCTAATTAACGAGTAATTTTGAACCGATAAAGTTTGTCGTTTTAATTAAATAAATAATTAGTATTTATTTAATTATGTCAGACCCCGGTCAACGGATTTGGGTGTGAGCGAGACGGAATCATAGTCGCAGATATACATAACAACTTCTACTAAATTCAAACGTCATTTAAAACATAATACCATTTATGTTGCAGCGGAAAGTTGTGGTGAAATGATAATGTCTTACATTTGAATAAAAGTCTTAGTTTGATATTGAAATCATAAATCAGTTTATTTAAGACAGGTCGGGACTAGACTCCGGTGAAGCAGGGTCGAAAGTTACAGTGAAGCCCCATTTGCACGTCTTCCATGATAAGCTTAGATACCTGAGAAATCATGAGTTTAAAAAGGTCAACATAAAGTTAGTGAGGTTCACAGGTTTATGATTCTATGGTAAGTTTGTAAAAACAGTTTACCGTATGTTGGAATAACAGTTTACGGTATGTTGGAATAACAATTTACGGCATGTTGGGATAACAGTTTACGGCATACTTAAATGTTACGTTGGTTTACTGTCGTGGTTGTAAGATCCTACCATGAACTTCAAATTCGAATACTAACGGATTACCCACTCATAGCATTCTATCCCAAGTTAAAGATTAAATAATAAATCTCAAGTAAGTAAAATATTAAAGGTTATTTTAATATTAAACTTATGTTAGGATAATTATGGTTTCCATGTTAATATAAATATAATTACTATTAAAATAATTAATATTAACAATCATGATGAGTTTTAAATCAAATTAGGGTTTCTAAAACTCATACGAATAATTATTTGGTGAAAATAATTATCTACGTTTCGATACGTCGTAAAACGTTTCTAAAACTCTTAAAGATTTCATTTCATTTCCAAACGTTTAAAAATAAAACATTTGATCCGGTTAAAACGTTTTGATTATTTTGATTTATTTAAAATAACCAAAAATATGTTTTTCATAGTTTCTATAAGTCTTTTGATTTTATTTTTATAAAATCATTTCTAAATAACTTTATTTATCAAATAAAGTTAGGGTTTTTAAATTAAAGACTTTTAATAGAATATTTCACCAACTTAAAACATTTTCTATCGTCGTATAAAATCCAAAGTTTTATACTTTTTGTCAATAGTTCAAAAATATGATATTTTATCATTTTTGAACCTAAAATATATCTATGTATATTTTATCCATTTTATTTTCACAAAATCCAAAACAAGCATTTAAGTCTTGTGTTTTGGAAATTATGTTTTTATAAAATGTGACCATTTTATATAATAACCCCCATGATAAGATTATATGGTTTTGATTATCAAAGTAATTTTTATAAAATTACCAACATTGTTATTAAACCATAATAATTTATTTAAAGTGTTTTAAGCATGATTTTATGTCCATAGATTTAGTGAACACATCCTAAAATCCATATCAGTCCCAATGTGTCACTAACACCATTTTTAGTCCATGATAATTGTTATTAACGTATATTAATCCGTAAACGAGATGATTAACAACTAAAATCACAATTATCAATTCTAGTCACTTATAATTTACTAAATCATGATAATAACAATTATTAATCATGCAACATATGTAAATTATCATAAACATCATAAGATCAATTTAAATTATGAAACTAGTAAGTTTAAACTTAAGTTTTTAATGGGTTAGTTGTCAAGACTCGGGGAATCATTCGGGAACGTTATTAATCGTATAAAAACGTAAACGAAAGCGATTTAAAAGACTCACAAGGGAAGGGGTTAGAAAACGATCAAAAGGAAGGTGACGGTAGTAGCTCGGTGGTGCTCGATGGTTCACGACAGCAGCTCCGCAGCTGCTAGCGGCGGCTGAGGGTGGTGGAAATATTGGCAGCAACAACGGAACAGTGGCAGCAGGAGGTGGTCGCGGTTGGTTATTTTCCGAGAGGGAGAAATGGATAACAAGAAAAGGTGGCACTTGGACAGCAGCTTCCTGCGGCGGCAACAGCAGCTGTTAACGGCGGCAGCAGCTGCTGTTAGCGGCGGAAGCAGCTGCTGTTAGCGGTGGCAGCAGCTAGGCAGGGTGGTCGTGGTGTTCCGCCGGGAAGAAAAAAAGAGAAGAAGAGGGACGGTGGCACTGGTTGCTGTTGTTGGTGGTTCCCGGCTGTGCTGGCGTGGCTGATATGGTTTCACCGGAAAAAGAAAAGAGAGGGGCAAGGTGGCGGTGGTGGTTGTTGCCGAGAAGGGGAAAGAAGAAGGTGGCGGATCGCGGTGGAGAACAGCAGCAGCAGCTCCGGCGGCAAGGGGCTGCCCAGCAGCGGCAGTGGCGGCCAGCAACAGTAGCGGGGATGGTGGCTGGGGTGGTTGTTCGTGCGACCGGAAAAAAAAAGAGAAAGAGGTGGCGGGGCTGGTTGTAGGCTACCGTGAAGGAGGAACAAGGAGGAGGGGTTGACGGTGAATGGTGGTGGCTGTGGTAGATGGTGGCGACGGTAGCTAAAGGTGGTGGGGGTTGCGGTTGTTGCTACACCAGAAAAGAAACGGTGGTGATGGTGGCTGCTTTCCGGCAGAAAAGGGAAAAAAAAAGGAGGAGGGTGGTGCTTGTTTGGCCGGAAAAATGGACGGCAATGGAGGTGGTTTATGGTGGTGTTTGAAGGTGGTGGTGGCAACTAAAAGATGGGGTGGTGGGTTGTGTTGATCTCGGCAGAGAAGGGAAGAGGAGCGTGGAAAAAAAAGTGAGGGTCTTGAGTTGGTAAGATGTGTGGTTAGGAGGTAGGGTGGTGTGGCCATATCCTCCTCCACATTCTTTTAAGTTTTTTTTTTTTTTTTGTTTTTATAAACTTTGAGTATGTAAGTGACAAGCTTTTATAAAACTTGTTGAGTTTTATAAAATTGTTTATACTTTAAAAAAAATCTTGTGTAAAGTATATAAAGGATTTGAGATAATATAATTCATAGCCTTCATAAATAATAAAAGTATAAAAATTTTATAGGTTCATGGCAAATTTTTCTAAAAATAATGAGTGGTAACAATTTTTTTATAAAAATTGTAAAGTTGATGGGCCAATGTTAATAAAATTAATCCATTTTATTTGGGCTTAATCTTGGGCCAAAACTTTTAGAAGACAAGTGTAATCGGGTCGGTTTGTTGGTTATGGACCGTACGGGTCCAAACGGGGCGCCGGTTCGAGGCCCGGGCCCGTTGTGAATCGGTTGAATTTATGGATCGCCACGATCATTCGGTTTATCAAGTTTATGTAGCGGGTCAAGGTTTCGGGCTCGGTTTCATATTTTTCGGATTATTGGGCCTATTGGGCCTAGTTGGGCCCAACGAGGTTAACGATTGAGGTTTTGGCTTAAGTCTTGACAACGATTTCGGTTTGTGATGTTTTTGTTTCGTAAAAACAATTGTTCGAGTCGGTTACATCAGTTTTTCAGAAATCGGATATAGTTTTCAGTTTTGTACACGGGTTACGGTTAACGTTTTTAGTTTGTCAGTTTGTAACAATTTTAAGCTCGATCGTCCAGGTTGTTTAAAACCGAATAGTTCTAAACGTACGATCGCTTATCAGTTTTGACGTGTCGATTATATAAACATTCGACACCGGTTCCAGATAAAATATAAAAATACATTTTATATTTATTTTTCTTGTTATTGAAATTCCATAATTAATCCATGGAATCTCTATGAAATTTACGGGTATATGCTTCAAGTACAAACGCGGGATTAGGTGTACGTCATCAGTTAACAGTCAGGCACAGTAATTAACAGTTTAAACAGTAAACAGATCGGTTAATGCACCTTAATACTTAATTAGAAAGTCAAAGTAAAGAGGTTTGACCTAGGTTTTCAGACGAGGTGTCACATTCTACCCCAGTTAGAAGAATTTCGTCCCGAAATTCAGTTCTTGATCACTGGTTGTTTGTGACTTTTCCGAAAAGAAGAGGACATTTCAGACGCATTTGCGCCTCGCGTTCCCAAGTGTACTCTGGACCTCGCCATGAGTTCCAACACACTTTGATAATGGGAATGCGGCTATGCTTCAGTCGCATAAGTTCTCGGTCAAGTATCTCGACAGGTTCCTCAATAAAGTGAGGCATTTTGTCAACTTGATTTTTGATAAACGTTTCGTCAGATAAGCATTTCTTTACGCTTACTAACGTGAAAGACATCATGCAAACTGCTTAGCTATACGGGAAGGCGTAGACGGTACGCTACTAGTCTGATAGTCTCAATGATTTCAAATGGACCAATGTAACGAGGGTTAAGCTTTCCTCGTTTGCCGAACCGGATGACACATTTCCAAGGTGATACCTTTAACATGACGCGATCACCCTTTAAAGGATAAGGGTTTGCGACGATTGTCGGCGGATAAATCTCAATAGTCTGATAAAAGAACGAGGATTGACACACGGATGAACGAGGTTTTGAGTATGAAGGTTTCTGGACAAGTCAGGATTTCTCATGAATGGGCTCTACCAGGATTTTCATGTAGTTCAAATTACAATTATGTGTGCACCCACAATTGTGATTTGCCTTACATGACCAGCCTAAGCTTTGCTCATACTTGAGTTTTTAGTTTTCGTTGGAATATGCAATGTATCAGGGACAAGATGGCTTATGGAAAAGTTTAGATTGATTCGCTACCGAACGGGATCTTCCTTGATTCCCGAGATTTTTAATGATAACAATAATGGAAATGCGGTTTGGCTCCAGTCTATTGGTCTCGCAGTCTAAGATCTTAATAGGTTCTAGACAAGATGGGTTTGTAGGCCATTGGTCCAATCCGTTCCAGGATTTCAAGGAACCGATGAGGTTTAAGCATACCTAGCTTTCCAGGCCTAGTTACCTCCGTCTGAGACAGAATCCATTATAAGGTTTTGAACCCCTTATAGTGTCACACCCCCAAATAACCACTAACGGAGTTTATACCGTTAAGGGGTGCGGCTAGACCAGGATCCATAACCAATAGTTACAAATACTAAATGAATCAGAGTTAGTTCAAAAATCAGTTATAAAGTAAAGTCTCAAATACAAACGCAGCGGAATAAAATATTGTCTTAGCACTAACCACGTGCTTTACAAATTCTTTGTTTAAAATTCCCAATTAAGTTTAACAGAAATAAAATTTGTCTTCTCGTGCCATGCCAACCCGCTCCGGATACTCCTTAGCGATCTGCAAAAGTTTAAACCACGCAAGTGTCAACCTAACGGTTGGTGAGTTCACAGTGGGCTTGTCATGCATTGGCCCGGTCTCATAATCATAATTGTATCAAGGTATACTTACATAGTTTTCGTTTGTGAAAAGCAATGCTAAAAGTTATGTCTTAGTTTATAAAGGAATTGTCCGTGACCTACGTCATCGGGTATGAACTAGTTTTGTAAAGTTAAAGTGCTCAACCGATATCGCGGGTAGCTAATCCGTTGTTCCATGCACTAAGGAAGTTTGCACCAAAGCTGACTATAATTTATTGTAGTGGCCGTGCCATCTAGTACTGCGGACCTACGTCATCGCGGTTTTGCCTCCCCCGTGTCCTCTCGGGATCACGGTCAAATAGGCTGATATTGTACCTCCGTGCACTCCCCGTGCCACGGGGCGGAGTTTGTCAAACTCCAGTAGATCTACCCAACATTCCCTCGCTTTACAATTAATGGTACAATTTAGTTGAGGACTTTTAAGTTTCAAGGCATCCTTAGAAAACATGTGATATCATGTGGTTTAGACTTTAACCTACGCTAGCCATATTAAAAAGGTTTACTGGATTCTCATGAATCTCAAAAGTACTTTCAGTTTCGTTTCAGAAATAGTTGTTTAAGTAGTTCACAAGTGCTTCCCATAAAGCACTTCAAGTTCATCATGTGGGTGCCGGCACTCCAGGTTTTCTTAAGGGAGGTGCCTAGCACTCTCGAGTTTGTCAGCATTGTTTCACTTTTAGTCATTCGGTGTGACCCTAAACGGGTTCACGGTAATCGGGTTAGTGACACTCACCTTTGGTTGCACTGCTACACTTGCTTAATAATACAAGTATTGCTTATCGAAGACCTATGAACACGTTTAGGTCTTAAGTATTAGTTTTGTGTCTAATCTTTACTTAACGTCACTATGGCCCATAACATAGCACGTTGGAACTATGACTCGACATACAGACACACGACACCGATGGTTGATCATAAACAAGGGTTCATATACATATCAGAAATCAAAGCATGTATCATCATGGCATAATCATGTGAGTCATGGCATAACATTTAAGCAAATTGTACAAGTTTGGATTCTGTCTCGGTTTCGCTAGCAGTTTCGCTAGTCAGTTTCGCTGTGTGCACGGGCAGCACTTTCGCTAGGCAATACCCGATGACACAGTTTCGCTAGGCTAGTTTCGCTCGAAACTGTTGGCACAGTTTCGCTAGCCTAGTTTCGCCCGAAACTGGTTTGAACTTTCGTTCAGGGAATTTCGCTCAGTAGATTCGCTCGAGCTGGTCTGGTTGGTTTACCCGGCGACACTGCAGTTTCGCTGCATAGTGTCGCTGGAAGGAGATATACATAGTTTCGCTGGACAGTTTCGCCCAGAGAACACCACAGTTTCGCTGGTCGCGAAAAACATACGGATCAGCCTAAAAATCAACCTAACAGCTTCCATTTTACATGCAATTCATTGTTTAGCATACATGGGCATTTACCAACATAAATCAGTAAGCTTTAACACCTTAAACATGCATTTTATCATCAAATCACCCAAAATACATATAAAACCCTAAAATGACTAAAATAGCATAAATCTTTATCATGGATGGATTTAACACGTAAAGTTATCAACTTTATGGTAGATCTAGCAATCCTAAGCAACATATCAGAAGATCTAACAATAACACAGAGATCTAGGCATGCTTTATGAAGAAACACATAGAAAAGCATAGAAAATGGCATAAAGGAAAGGTTTTGGGACTCACGATTCGATCAGGGAATCGAATGGATGTTGTCTTGGGCTGAGATCTTGGTTTCTCTTGATGGTTTTCGGCTGACCAGATTTCTAGAGAAGAATGTGTGTGTTTGTGGTGTAAATGAGGCAAATAGGAGAACTAGGGTTTATTAAGATTATTTATATCAGGGGCTAGTTTCGCTGGCAGTTTCGCTGGCCAAGCGAAACTAGCTCTGGTCACATTTAACTGATTTGGTTTAGCTGACTACCGGGCGACACTACAGTTTCGCCCGGTAGTTTCGCCGGTAGCACAACTTAGGCAATTTTCACGTAATCACGGATTTACAATTTGTCATGCTATTCATAATATTAAATCATGCGTTTAAATCACATTGCACATAATAACAATAAATGAACACATAGCACATATGGGCGGGTTCGGTGATCAACCAAAGGTCGTGGACGTATTCGGCCTAGTTATGCATTAGTTACTAAGTTAACACTTATAACGTAACTAACGGAGTTTGTCTAACGGAAGTAAACCTTGAAATTCTCGGATGTCACATCATCCCCTTGTAATTGGAATTTTCGTCCCGAAAATTATTCTTGCGTCGTAGCATTCGCAGCATCGGCTGTCGTTGCTGGGGAAAGAAAGCAAAAGTTTTAGGGTCGTCACATCCTCCTCCTGTTACAGGAATTTTGGTCCCCAAAATTAAATCATACCTTGAGTTTCCGCGGACGTTTGCTTGAACAAGTGAGGATACTTTTTCTTCATCTGATCCTCTCGTTCCCAAGTATATTCAGGTCCACGCTTTGAGTTCCATCGCACCTTGACGATTGGAATCTTGCTACGTTTGAGGGCTTTCTCCTCGCGTCCCACGATTTCTACCGGTTGCTCGATAAATCTCAAATGTTCGACAATTTCCAATTCCTCCAAAGGAATTATTTCGATGTCTTCAGCCAGACATTTCTTTAGGTTAGAAACGTGAAATACGTTGTGAACTCCATCGAGTTCGGTAGGGAGTTGTAATCGGTAGGCCACCGGGCCTACTTCCCCGATGATTTCAAACGGTCCGATGTAGCGAGGATTTAGCTTCCCACGCTTTCCGAAGCGTATCACACCTTTCCAGGGAGATACCTTCAATAATACCTTGTCGCCTACCTCGAACTTCAGAGGTTTTCGGCGTTTGTCGGCATAGCTCTTTTGTCTGTCACGTGCTGCGGCTATCCGTTTTCTGATTTGTATAATTCGTTCTGTGGTATCATGAATAATTTCCGGTCCAGTGAGTCCTTTCTCACCCGTTTCAGCCCAACACACGGGCGATCTACATTTTCTGCCATAAAGTGCTTCAAAAGGTGCAGCACCGATACTTGAATGATAACTGTTGTTGTAGGAGAACTCCACCAACGGAAGATGAGCCTCCCAGTCTTTACCAAAGTCGAGAACGCAAGCTCGGAGCATGTCTTCGAGAGTCTGAATAGTTCGTTCCGTCTGACCGTCGGTCTGCGGGTGATAGGCTGTGCTCATATCCAGTCTAGTTCCCAGTGCTTCTTGCATAGATTGCCATAGCCGGGAAGTAAATCGAGGATCTCTGTCGGAGATAATAGTCTTAGGCACTCCATGACGTGCCACAATCCGGTCAATGTACAGCTTAGTTAACTTGTCCATATTGTCACTTTCTCTCATCGGGATGAAGTGTGCAGATTTGGTTAACTGATCAATGATAACCCAAATCGCATCCGGTCGATTTGATCGATGAGGTAATCCCGTTACAAAATCCATGGAGATATCCTCCCATTTCCATTCTGGGATTTTTGGCTGCTGCAATAATCCAGAAGGCTTTTGGTACTCGATCTTGACTCTTGAGCACGTTAAACACTTAGCCACATATCGAGCAATTTCGGCTTTCATATTCGGCCACCAATACAAATCCTTTAAATCTTGGTACATTTTATCCGATCCAGGGTGCACCGAATATCTTGACTTGTGAGCCTCGTCCATCACGAGCTCACGAAGATTTCCAAGTAAAGGAACCCAAATTCTATCATTGTAATGCCTGAGTCCGTCGGTCTTAACCTCAGAGTTACCATCTATACCACGCAGTGCTTCAGCTGCGAAGTTTTCTTCTTTCAAAGCTTCTTGTTGGGCATCGCGGATCCGATCCGGCAATCCCGTGTGGATGGTAAGCTGCAGCGCTCGTACCCGTCGAGGCTTTTCATACTCTTTCCGACTTAAAGCATCAGCCACAACATTGGCTTTTCCCGGGTGATACTTAATCGCTAAGTCATAATCATTCAATAGCTCGACCCACCGTCGTTGTCGCATGTTGAGATCCTTCTGATTAAAGATGTGTTGTAAGCTCTTGTGGTCAGTAAATATTGTGCACTTTGTTCCGTAGAGGTAGTGTCTCCAAATCTTGAGTGCATGAATAACGGCTCCCAATTCCAAATCATGCGTCGTATAGTTCTTTTCAGTATCCTTTAGTTGCCTAGACCCATAGGCAATCACTTTATCTCGTTGCATCAACACGCAACCGAGTCCTTGAATAGATGCATCACAGTAAACCACAAAGTCGTCAATCCCATCGGGTAACGCGAGAATTGGGGCTGAACATAACATATCTTTAAGAGTCTGAAACGCGCGTTCTTCTTTTTCACCCCATCTGTATTGCACTCCTTTGTGCGTTAAAGCCGTTAAGGGTTGAGCCAATTGCGAGAAACCCTTGATGAACCTTCGGTAATATCCGGCAAGTCCCAAAAATTGTCGGATCTCGGTCGGCGCTCTAGGAGTAGGCCAATTCTTGATAGCTTCCACTTTAGCTGGGTCGACATGAATTCCATTCTGATCAACAATGTGTCCAAGAAACTGGACTTCACGAATCCAAAAATCGTACTTCGAAAACTTAGCATAAAGCTGTTCCTTGCGGAGCAATTCCAAGATAAGTCGCAAGTGCTCCTCGTGTTCTTCCTTTGTCTTGGAGTAGATCAATATATCATCAATGAAAACGATCACAAACTTATCGAGGTACGGCTTGCACTCTCGATTCATCAGGTCCATAAACACAGCAGGCGCATTAGTTAGCCCAAACGGCATAACTAGAAACTCGTAGTGACCATACCGAGTTCTGAAAGCAGTCTTGGGGACATCCTCATCTCGAACGCGAAGTTGGTGATATCCAGACCGTAGATCAATCTTTGAGAAGTAACTCGAACCTTGTAGCTGGTCGAAGAGATCGTCGATTCGAGGAAGCGGATATCGATTTTTGATAGTGACCTTGTTAAGCTCTCGGTAGTCAATACACATTCGGAACGTTCCATCCTTTTTCTTGACAAATAACACTGGTGCTCCCCACGGAGACGAACTTGGACGAATAAATCCTTTGTCGAGTAACTCTTGAAGTTGTGCGGAGAGTTCGTTGAGTTCACTTACTGCCAAACGATATGGTGCGCGTGCGATCGGAGACGCTCCAGGAACTAAGTCGATTCCAAACTCTACTTGCCGAAATGGAGGCAAACCAGGCAGATCTTCAGGAAATACATCTTGGAAGTCACGGACTATCGGGTAGTCGTCGATTTTGCGCTCGGGAAGTGTCGAATCGGTGACGTTAGCAAGAATCGCGAAGTGACCCTTACGAAGGCACTTTTGAGCTTTGAGAAACGAAATGATACCAGTGACTGTTCCACCTTTTTCACCCTGAACCGTTAGCACTTTACCGTCCTCGACTGGAATACGAACCACTTTTTCTTTACATAAAATTTCAGCGCGGTTCTCAGATAACCAATCCATTCCTACTATAACATCAAAACTACCAATCGGGAAAGGCATAAGATTGATTCCTAATGTATGGCCAGCTAGTTCTAACTTACAGTCCTTAACTATCTGGGTCGTATCATGAAGTTTACCGTTTGCTAGTTCTACCACATATTTAGCATCTAGGGCAATCGGTTTAGCATTAATCAATTTAGCAAATTTAGTGGAAATAAAACTTTTCTCAGCACCAGAATCAAACAATACAGTAGCAAAGAAACCATTAAGGATGAATTTACCGTTAATCACGTTGGAATCATTGCGAGCTTCACCCTGACCCATGACGAAAGCTCGACCCCTACCATTTCCACCATTCCCGTTGCCATTCCCGTTACCATTACCTCCTCCATTACCATTCCCACCGTTATTTCCCTGATTACCGTTCCCTTGTCTTCTCAGCTGAGGGCAGTCTCTTTTAATGTGACCTTGAGCACCACACTCAAAGCAGCCACGGGCTCCCCCATTGTTGTTCTGGTTCTGACCGTTGTTGTTCCCATTGCCCCGATTGTTTCCATAGTTGTTGTTTCCATGGTTGTTGTTGTTCCTCCTGGGGCGGTTTTGTTGCTCGGGTAGAGTTGCCCAACAGTCTTTTGCTTCGTGGCTTCCCTTGCCACACCTTTCGCAGCTCAAGTTCTTCCTACAAATACCAGCATGATGCTTCCCACACTTGTTGCACAAAGGCAGGTTACCCCTGTAGTTGCTTTGCCCATTGCCGCCCTGGCGGTAGTTTCCACTGTTGTTCCCAGACCTCTTGCTTTGACCTTGGGAGTTATAGGACCTCCCAGTGCTGTTTCCAACACTCTGATTGTTCATTGAGTTCTCAGGAGCTTCATCATCAGCTTTTCTTTTGCCACTTAAGGCAGTCTTCTCAGTGGCTTTCGCAGGTAAAGTACCCTTCTCGACTTCCTGATCAGTAAGCTTGTGAGCCAAACGAATGGCTTGCTGCACGGTGGCGGGGTTGCTGGCAGTCACCAAACTCTTGATTTGAGGCGCGAGGCCTTCCAGATAACGCTCAATGCGTTTGAACTCAGCATCCACCATTGTGGGGCACAAGACCGCGTACTCATGGTAACGCGCAGTGTACTGTTCGATTTCAGATCCAGACATCTTCAGATTCAAGAATTCACCCTCTAACTTCTTCACTTGGTCACGGGGACAGTACTCATCCATGATCAGTTCCTTAAATGCTTCCCATTGCATGTTGTTAGCCGCGTCGATCCCAATCATCTGAATCTCAGCGTTCCACCAGGAGAGAGCAGCTCCCTCAAAGGTACCAGTAGCAAACTTCACCTTGCTTTCAGCCGGGCAATTACACATGGAGAAAACCTTTTCAGACTTCTCGATCCACCGGAGGAGTCCTACCGCTCCTTCTTCGCCGGAGAATGTTAGTGGCTTGCAGTCCATGAAGGACTTAAACGTGCAGTGGTGGTTTCCTGATGCATAAATAGTTCGGGTTTCAAATTTAAACAGGTCAAATATAATTCGCTTTGTGCCTTAACCGGCATAATAGTTACCCTGAGCGGCATATGCAGCTTGGACGGCTGCCACCGCGGCTTGCACGTGTTCGTTGATCATCGCTTGCAGCTGTGCAGGTGTCATGTTGATGTTGTTCCTTCCGTGTCCTCTACCAGACATCTTGCTGAACAGTTAAAGTAGCCAGTGTTTAGTCACAATTATACCTTATACATATCCCATAATATGTATATTAACCATTTTCCCGTTATCCCACTATTAGTCCAGAAAAATTTTGTGCAAAATCGAGGCGTCGTCGAGGAACGTCGTAAGTCGTAAGTAGCTATCGTCGAAAGTCGGCTTCCCCATAAAAGTCACTGTCGGCGTAGTCATCGTAGTAGAAATCAGGACGTAGCGTGTAGCATCGTTTCGTTGTCGCTTTCCCCCGGATAGTGCGCGTATTCGCGTTCGCGTTTCGTATTCGTGTGTGAAAATTTTTCCTAAGGTTTTCCGTTAGACTTCCTAGACACGGTCTATATATATATTTATGTATATATATACGTATACATACCCACTAAGCTTTTACTTACACAGCAGAGCGAGTATCCCAGGTTGGCACGTAAAATTTTTATTTTGGGAATTTGTTTATTCGTTTGTAACTAAGGTTTTCAAGTTGCAGTTTCCAAATCGTTTTTCAAAATGATTCCAGTTCTCTGCAACTTATGGCTCTGATACCAATCTGTCACACCCCCAAATAACCACTAACGGAGTTTATACCGTTAAGGGGTGCGGCTAGACCAGGATCCATAACCAATAGTTACAAATACTAAATGAATCAGAGTTAGTTCAAAAATCAGTTATAAAGTAAAGTCTCAAATACAAACGCAGCGGAATAAAATATTGTCTTAGCACTAACCACGTGCTTTACAAATTCTTTGTTTAAAATTCCCAATTAAGTTTAACAGAAATAAAATTTGTCTTCTCGTGCCATGCCAACCCGCTCCGGATACTCCTTAGCGATCTGCAAAAGTTTAAACCACGCAAGTGTCAACCTAACGGTTGGTGAGTTCACAGTGGGCTTGTCATGCATTGGCCCGGTCTCATAATCATAATTGTATCAAGGTATACTTACATAGTTTTCGTTTGTGAAAAGCAATGCTAAAAGTTATGTCTTAGTTTATAAAGGAATTGTCCGTGACCTACGTCATCGGGTATGAACTAGTTTTGTAAAGTTAAAGTGCTCAACCGATATCGCGGGTAGCTAATCCGTTGTTCCATGCACTAAGGAAGTTTGCACCAAAGCTGACTATAATTTATTGTAGTGGCCGTGCCATCTAGTACTGCGGACCTACGTCATCGCGGTTTTGCCTCCCCCGTGTCCTCTCGGGATCACGGTCAAATAGGCTGATATTGTACCTCCGTGCACTCCCCGTGCCACGGGGCGGAGTTTATCAAACTCCAGTAGATCTACCCAACATCCCCTCGCTTTACAATTAATGGTACAATTTAGTTGAGGACTTTTAAGTTTCAAGGCATCCTTAGAAAACATGTGATATCATGTGGTTTAGACTTTAACCTACGCTAGCCATATTAAAAAGGTTTACTGGATTCTCATGAATCTCAAAAGTACTTTCAGTTTCGTTTCAGAAATAGTTGTTTAAGTAGTTCACAAGTGCTTCCCATAAAGCACTTCAAGTTCATCATGTGGGTGCCGCGCACTCCAGGTTTTCAAATTCATCAGGGAGGTGCCTAGCACTCTCGAGTTTGTCAGCATTGTTTCACTTTTAGTCATTCGGTGTGACCCCAAACGGGTTCACGGTAATCGGGTTAGTGACACTCACCTTTGGTTGCACTGCTACACTTGCTTAATAATCCAAGTATTGCTTATCGAAGACCTATGAACACGTTTAGGTCTTAAGTATTAGTTTTGTGTCTAATCTTTACTTAACGTCACTATGGCCCATAACATAGCACGTTGGAACTATGACTCGACATACAGACACACGACACCGATGGTTGATCATAAACAAGGGTTCATATACATATCAGAAATCAAAGCATGTATCATCATGGCATAATCATGTGAGTCATGGCATAACATTTAAGCAAATTGTACAAGTTTGGATTCTGGTCTCAGTTTCGCTAGCAGTTTCGCTAGTCAGTTTCGCTGTGTGCACGGGCAGCACTTTCGCTAGGCAATACCCGATGACACAGTTTCGCTAGGCTAGTTTCGCTCGAAACTGTTGGCACAGTTTCGCTAGCCTAGTTTCGCCCGAAACTGGTTTGAACTTTCGTTCAGGGAATTTCGCTCGGTAGATTCGCTCGAGCTGGTCTGGTTGGTTTACCCGGCGACACTGCAGTTTCGCTGCATAGTGTCGCTGGAAGGAGATATACATAGTTTCGCTGGACAGTTTCGCCCAGAGAACACCACAGTTTCGCTGGTCGCGAAAAACATACGGATCAGCCTAAAAATCAACCTAACAGCTTCCATTTTACATGCAATTCATTGTTTAGCATACATGGGCATTTACCAACATAAATCAGTAAGCTTTAACACCTTAAACATGCATTTTATCATCAAATCACCCAAAATACATATAAAACCCTAAAATGACTAAAATAGCATAAATCTTTATCATGGATGGATTTCACACGTAAAGTTATCAACTTTATGGTAGATCTAGCAATCCTAAGCAACATATCAGAAGATCTAACAATAACACAGAGATCTAGGCATGCTTTATGAAGAAACACATAGAAAAGCATAGAAAATGGCATAAAGGAAAGGTTTTGGGACTCACGATTCGATCAGGGAATCGAATGGATGTTGTCTTGGGCTGAGATCTTGGTTTCTCTTGATGGTTTTCGGCTGACCAGATTTCCAGAGAAGAATGTGTGTGTTTGTGGTGTAAATGAGGCAAATAGGAGAACTAGGGTTTATTAAGATTATTTATATCAGGGGCTAGTTTCGCTGGCAGTTTCGCTGGCCAAGCGAAACTAGCTCTGGTCACATTTAACTGATTTGGTTTAGCTGACTACCGGGCGACACTACAGTTTCGCCCGGTAGTTTCGCTGGTAGCACAACTTAGGCAATTTTCACGTAATCACGGATTTACAATTTGTCATGCTATTCATAATATTAAATCATGCGTTTAAATCACATTGCACATAATAACAATAAATGAACACATAGCACATATGGGCGGGTTCGGTGATCAACCAAAGGTCGTGGACGTATTCGGCCTAGTTATGCATTAGTTACTAAGTTAACACTTATAACGTAACTAACGGAGTTTGTCTAACGGAAGTAAACCTTGAAATTCTCGGATGTCACATATAGATTCTAAGGGTTCGTGTCGAGTGTTAACGTAGTTCTCCTAGAGATTACCTACGGCTTTCAGAAATTAAAAGGTCTCCTTAGTAGTTTCATGAAGTATCACTGGACCAGTCAGATGACTGTTACTGGCTTCAGCCCAGCGAAGGGGCGAATGAAACTTTCTTCCATACAAGCCTTCGAAAAGGGGCGGCTTGAATATTCGAGCGATATCTATTGCAATAAGGAAACTCGACGATTGGAAAATAGTTGTCTTAACCATTGCCTAGGTTTGTCTTGCGTGATGACAATCTGTCACATAACTACGCAACGTACCTTTTTAAGGTCTGGATTTTTCCTTTTGATTTGGTCATCAGTTTAACTCCTTTATACATACATTTTGTTGGATCCCCGGGTGGATGGAATATCTTGTTTTGTGGGCTTTATCAAACAATAGCCTTCTTAAGTCTCTAAAGCTAGATACCCATAGCTTATCCAAAAAGTTCATGGTTCCATCAGGCTTTTCAATCAGTTGTTTCTCCATGCTATGCAAGCATTCATTTTCCAGATTTTCCGGCTTAAGAGCTTCGATTTGAGCGTCACGAACTTGTGACGTGAGGTTCGAGTGTATGGTCATTCTTAATGCTTGAACACGAAGCGGTTTGGTATGTTCCTTCCTGCTTAATGTGTCGGCTACAACGTTAGCCTTGCCCGGGTGATAATGAATCTCACATTCATAATCATTAAGCAGTTCCAACCATCGTGGTTGTCTCATGTTTAGCTCTTTCTGGTTAAAGATGTGCGGGAGGCTCTTGTGATCGGTGGATGTAACGCACCGAGTCCCATAGAGGTAATTCCTCCAGATTTTGAGGGCAAAGACAACGGTTCTAAGTTCTAAGTCGTGACTCGTGTAATTCTTCTCATGAATCTTTAGTTGTCGAGAGGCGTAAGCGATGACTTTCTCACGCTGCGTCAGTACGCAACCCAAGCCTTGATGCAAGGAATCACAGTATACAACAAAATCGTCGATTCCGTCATGTAAGGGTAGGATTTGGGGCGTTGCAAAGTTTTTGCTTCAATAATTGGAAAGCAGTTTCAGTTTTATCATCCCAGATATACTTCTTATCTTCTGCGTCAGGGTGGTGAGTGGCTGGGCTATCTTGGAAAAATTCTCAATGAATTTGCGATAATAGCCAGTGAAACCTAAGGATTGATGAATCTCAGTTGGGGTCGTGGAAGTACTCCAATCTTTGATTGCTTCAATCTTAGACGGATCAACGTGAATATATCGGTCGTTGATCACATGAACCAGAAAGTGTACTTCGCGAATCCCAAAAGTCACATTTGGAGAATTTCGCGGAGAGTTCTTCTTTCTTGAACAGTTCTACGATGAGTCTCAAGTGTTCCTCGTGTTCTTTCTTACTACGTGAGTAGATAAAAAAAGAATATCGTTGATGAACACGATAACAAATTTATCCAGGTGCGGTTTGCACACGCGATTCATTAAGTCCATGAATACAGCCGGTGCTTTAATCAAACCGAATGGCATAACGAGAAACTCCTAATGATTATAGCGTATTCTAAACGCTGTCTTCGAGACATCTTCATCTCTAACTCGCAGTTGGTGGTACCCCGACCTTGGATCGATCTTTGAATAGAAGCATGATCCTTGGAGTTGATCAAATAAGTCATCGGTCCTTGGAAGCGGGTAACGGTTCTTCACAGTCTGTTTGTTCGACTCTCGGTAGTCGATACACATCCTGTACGTTCCATCTTTCTTCTTCACGAATAAAACGGGAGCGCCCCACGGGAAGTGGCTTTGACAAATGAAGTCCTTATCTAGCAACTCTTGCAGTTGGCTAGATGACTCTTGCATTTCAGACGGTGCCAGTCGGTAAGGGGACTTGGCAACGGGGCGGCTCTGGGTGTTAGGCCGATGCGAAAATCTACTTGTCGTGCTAGGGATAAGCCTGGCAAGTCTTCTGGAAAGACTTCCGGGTATTCGCAAACAACAAGAACGTCTTCGTTGCGCTTCTCTTTCAGTTTCTTCTCAGTGACTTGAGCTAGAATGGCGTGTCATCCCATGTGGAGGAATTTCTATGCCTTTATACAAGATATGATATCTAGTTCGGCTCCACTCTTTTCGCCTTGTACGTCCAGAGTGTTGCCATATGCTAATGACACTCCAACCATTTTCTCATGACACACAATTTCAGTATGGTTCTTTGCTAACCAATCCATTCCAATGACTACATTGAAATTTCCTCAATCAATGGGTATCCAATCGATGCTGAAAGAATGGCCAACGGTTAGCCTGGGTAGATTACTCTGGTTTCTATCAAATCTCCACTTGCTAATTCAGTTGCAAACTTAGTGTCTAGGGCAACATGGGCGATTTCAAGTAATTAACTAAAATCGATAGACACAAGTCATTGTTGACACCAGTATTGAATAAAAAAGAGGTATAATTATTACTTAGCAGGAACATACCCGTCTCCGTGTTGGGGTCACGGTGGGCGTCTCTAGCACTAATCATGAAAGTTCTTCCTCTAGCAGGGTTAGCATCCTGATTCTTCACCTTCGGGCATTCCTTTGTAATAGCCAATATCACAAAAACCGTAGCAGGTGCGATTTGGGCAATCACGTGCTACATGTCTTTTAACCTTGCAAATGTTACAATAGACATTACCACAATTGAGGGTGTGGTGTAGGTTGCGTTTGGAGCATAGTAGTGTTGTACCGGTGTAACCGGTCCTTCGGACAGGGTGAATAGTTCACGGAACCTCGAAAATGTGTAGGCTTTAATTCATAAAGTCCTTTTATGAATATTCACGAGGGCTTTACAATGTTAGGTTAAAACATTGAACACAATTAGCTGCAATTGTAGTCTAGTGTTTTCTAACCTTGGTTAATTCGTTCTTACCGCGCGCCCGATTGTCTGTGTGACGTTAGGTTGCAGTAGTAGCGATGGTTTCAGTAATGCGTTGAGCAATCGATTCGTCGATCACAACAGTGCTCAAGGGCGGAGGGGGCGAAGCGTTTCTACTGGCTCGGCGTCTAGGCGGTATACTTTCGCCTTATTGATGTCAACATTAAGGAAAGTCTAGATTATATGTGAATGGGGTTATTACATGCGCAAGAATAACTACCACGGCATACATCCACGGTACCAAAATATGACGCGCGCAAGCACGACCAAGAAACAGGAAGTAGAGGGGAACATCATACGCGTATAAACGACATGATAAAAACGATATAACGACAGCAACAGTAATGACATCAATCCTAAATGTAGAAATGATAATCATAATGCTAGTTTTCGTTACCACCATATTTCAGGTAGAATATACGATAGTCAGAATAGGATAAGTCTTCATTCTGGGTTCGCAGTCCCATTGCAACAAAATATGTAAATAATTTTCATTGCAAAAATGAGGGATCTAAAGTCTAGATTCTAAATTAAGCCATCTAGAGTGGCGGGGATCCAGAGGGCATAGTTAAGGTGGTGGTGATCTGAGCAGTGAGGTTCATGTAACTGAACACTCGCCAGGGAACTCATCCAGGTAAACGACTCTCGTCTGGGGGGATTCGTTGGCCAACCGCAGATCGGTGTAGGCCATGTTGACTCCATTCATATGAGCATGCAGTGACTCTATAGCACTCAGTGTGACAGCCTGGTGATGTTCCATGGCGGTTGGACGGGTCTCTAGTGTCGCCAGATCGGTCCAGGTGGGGAGTCTAGTGATCTCATAGTTGATCACTCCAAAGGCTTGTTCGTGACATCTCAGGCATGTCACTAGTGGTAGCGGCCGCACTGCCAGTGGCAACGGTGGGAATCGGGTGGATTGAGGAGCCGTTTGAGAGACAGTGTCACAATGGTTTCAGAAAACTCGATGGTAATGAGGACTGTCGGACAGTACCGACGGTGAGAATGTCTCGCACTAGGCTAGACAGTTCATGGTCCTCAGGGGAATGTGTGTATTCAGACACGACTGTGTCTTTTCCAGAGGAATTAGATATGCAGATGACCTCTTCAGAAGTTATCTCTGCAATAATATTCCATGAGAGAACATAGCTGGTAACACGATAACAGTATCTAGGACAAATATATAAATGTACCAGTTGTAGTAATAATATAACTCATACATATAAAACATAAGTTAACATTACCAATATAATAAGGAATTGGTCTTGCGTGCAAACGGTAGCTTCGGAGCGGGTTATAGTCCAGGTTTGGTTTTTGTTTATTTGTTTAACCTAGTTCGCTATAACCACGGCTCTGATACCAATCTGTCACACCCCGGTCAACGGATTTGGGTGTGAGCTAGACGGAATCATAGTCGCAGATATAAATAACAACTTCTACTAAATTCAAACGTCATTTAAAACATAATACCATTTATGTTGCAGCGGAAAGTTGTGGTGAAATGATAATGTCTTACATTTGAATAAAAGTCTTAGTTTGATATTGAAATCATAAATCAGTTTATTTAAGACAGGTCGGGACTACGACTCCGGTGAAGTAGGGTCGAAAGTTACAGTGAAGCCCCATTTGCACGTCTTCCATGATAAGCTTAGATACCTGAGAAATCATGAGTTTAAAAAGGTCAACATAAAGTTGGTGAGGTTCACAGGTTTATGATTCTATGGTAAGTTTGTAAAAACAGTTTACCATATGTTGGAATAACAGTTTACGGTATGTTGGAATAACAGTTTACGGCATGTTGGGATAACAGTTTACGGCATACTTAAATGTTACGTTGGTTTACTGTCGTGGTTGTAAGATCCTACCATGAACCTCAAATTCGAATACTAACGGATTACCCACTCATAGCATTCTATCCCAAGAATACCGAACAGGCGAGAATAACTGACGTGTACCCCTTGACAATATACGAAGTCAGGATTGGAGCTACCAATCTGGGCAGGGTTGTCAACCCAAATAGATCTATTCACTAGTTATCGTTTCGAGCAGAACTAATCGAATTCAATTAATAGTGGGATTCAGTTGTACTAACGTTGATAACGATAAAGTACCAGTTGTTTGGGATACAGAATGGAACATATAGTCATACGGCTAACAGGTAAACCATAACATTAAGTAAAAAGCATTTTATCAGTTCATGATTTCTCCCCCATAAGTGTAAAACAGTTGTAAAGAAAAGGGGCCGTGAAACTCACTTGATTCAGTGATGATGATGGATTACCGAGTGGCATCTAGCATGTAAAGTCCGAATAAAACATAAGACAATATGCATAAGGGTCCACATAATCATTTGTGTAACAAACGTTACCCAAACGATATCGGTCAAGTCTTGACGTATAATCCCTTTTGTAGCGTTTTTGAAAACCCGTTAGTTAATCAGTTTACAAAATCAGTAAATGTGAATGCTCACGTATATAAGCATTTATGTCAATTGAATACAAGTAACGAACATGTGATAACATATCCTGAAGACTAGTTCAATCAAGTATTGAATAAAATAATAATATTTATTATTATTTTTAAGTTCGCTCGATCGATTGAATAATTAATCACGTTATGTTATCATATATATAATTAGGGTTCACAATTATTATTGAAATAATTGTTCTAACTTGTCGAAATAATTTTAATTAAATTATTACAAGTTAAAGATTAAATAATAAATCTCAAGTAAGTAAAATATTAAAGGTTATTTTAATATTAAACTTATGTTAGGATAATTATGGTTTCTATGTTAATATAAATATAATTACTATTAAAATAATTAATATTAACAATCATGATGAGTTTTAAATCAAATTAGGGTTTCTAAAACTCATACGAATAATTATTTGGTGAAAATAATTATTTACGTTTCGATACGTCGTAAAACGTTTCTAAAACTTTTAAAGATTTCATTTCATTTCCAAACGTTTAAAAATAAAACATTTGATCCGGTTAAAACGTTTTGATTATTTTGATTTATTTAAAATAACCAAAAATATGTTTTTCATAGTTTCTATAAGTCTTTTGATTTTATTTTTATAAAATCATTTCTAAATAACTTTATTTATCGAATAAAGTAGGGTTTTTAAATTAAAGACTTTTAATAGAATATTTCACCAACTTAAAACATTTTCTATCGTCGTATAAAATCCAAAGTTTTATACTTTTTGTCAATAGTTCAAAAATATGATATTTTATCATTTTTTAACCTAAAATATATCTATGTATATTTTATCCATTTTATTTTCACAAAATCCAAAACAAGCATTTAAGTCTTGTGTTTTGGAAATTATGTTTTTATAAAATGTGACCATTTTATATAATAACCCCCATGATAAGATTATATGGTTTTGATTATCAAAGTAATTTTTATAAAATTACCAACATTGTTATTAAACCATAATAATTTATTTAAAGTGTTTTAAGCATGATTTTATGTCCATAGATTTAGTGAACACATCCTAAAATCCTTATCAGTCCCAATGTGTCACTAACACCATTTTTAGTCCATGATAATTGTTATTAACGTATATTAATCCGTAAACGAGATGATTAACAACTAAAATCACAATTATCAATTCTAGTCACTTATAATTTACTAAATCATGATAATTAAAATTATTAATCATGCAACATATGTAAATTATCATAAACATCATAAGATCAATTTAAATTATGAAACTAGTAAGTTTAAACATAAGTTTTTAACGGGTTAGTTGTCAAGACTCGGGAAATCATTCGGGAACGTTATTAATCGTATAAAAACGTAAACGAAAGCGATTTAAAAGACTCACAAGGGAAGGGGTTAGAGAACGATCAAAAGGAAGGTGACGGTAGTAGCTCGGTGGTGCTCGATGGTTCACGACAGCAGCTCCGCAGCTGCTAGCGGCGGCTGAGGGTGGTGGAAATATTGGCAGCAACAACGGAACAGTGGCAGCAGGAGGTGGTCGCGGTTGGTTATTTTCCGAGAGGGAGAAATGGATAACAAGAAAAGGTGGCAGTTGGACAGCAGCTTCCTGCGGCGGCAACAGCAGCTGTTAACGGCGACAGCAGCTGCTGTTAGCGGCGGCAGCAGCTGTTGTTAGCGATGGCAGCAGCTAGGCAGGGTGGTCGTGGTGTTCCGCCGGGAAGAAAAATAAGAGAAGAAGAGGGACGGTGGCGATGGTTGTTGTTGTTGGTGGTTCCCGGCTGTGGTGGCGTGGCTGATATGGTTTCACCGGAAAAAGAAAAGAGAGGGGCAAGGTGGCGGTGGTGGTTGTTGCCGAGAAGGGGAAAGAAGAAGGTGGCGGATCGCGGTGGAGAACAGCAGCAGCAGCTCCGGCGGCAAGGGACTGCCCAGCAGCGGCAGTGGCGGCCAGCAACAGTAGCGGGGATGGTGGCTGGGGTGGTTGTTCGTGCGACCGAAAAAAAAAGAGAAAGAGGTGGCGGGGCTGGTTGTGGGCTGCCGTGAAGGAGGAACAAGGAGGAGGGGTTGACGGTGAATGGTGGTGGCTGTGGTAGATGGTGGCGACGGTAGCTAAAGGTGGTGGGGGTTGCGGTTGTTGCTACACCAGAAAAGAAACGGTGGTGATGGTGGTTGCTTTTCGGCAGAAAAGGAAAAAAAAGAAAGGAGGAGGGTGGTGCTTGTTTGGCCGGAAAAATGGAGGGCAATGGAGGTGGTTTATGGTGGTGTTTGAAGGTGGTGGTGGCAACTAAAAGATGGGGTAGTGGGTTGTGTTGATCTCGGCAGAGAAGGGAAGAGGAGGGTGGAAAAAAAAGTGAGGGTCTTGAGTTGGTAAGATGTGTGGTTAGGAGGTAGGGTGGTGTGGCCATATCCTCCTCCACATTCTTTTAAGTTTTTTTTTTTTATTTTTATAAACTTTGAGTATGTAAGTGACAAGCTTTTATAAAACTTGTTGAGTTTTATAAAATTGTTTATACTTTAAAAAAAATCTTGTGTAAAGTATATAAAGGATTTGAGATAATATAATTCATAGCCTTCATAAATAATAAAAGTATAAAAATTTTATAGGTTCATGGCAAATTTTTATAAAAATAATGAGTGGTAACAATTTTTTTATAAAAATTGTAAAGTTGATGGGCCAATGTTAATAAAATTAATCCATTTTATTTGGGCTTAATCTTGGGCCAAAACTTTTAGAAGAAAAGTGTAATCGGGTCGGTTTATTGGTTATGGACCGTACGGGTCCAAACGGGGCGCCGGTTCGAGGCCCGGGCCCGTTGTGAATCGGTTGAATTTATGGATCACCACGATCATTCGGTTTATCAAGTTTATGTAGCGGGTCAAGGTTTCAGGCTCGGTTTCATATTTTTCGGATTATTGGGCCTATTGGGCCTAGTTGGGCCCAACGAGGTTAACGATGGAGGTTTTGGCTTAAGTCTTGACAACGATTTCGGTTTGTGATGTTTTTGTTTCGTAAAAACAATTGTTCGAGTCGGTTACATCAGTTTTTCAGAAATCGGATATAGTTTTTAGTTTTGTACACGGGTTACGGTTAACGTTTTCAGTTTGTCAGTTTGTAACAATTTTAAGCTCGATCGTCCAGGTTGTTTAAAACCGAATAGTTCTAAATGTACGATCGCTTATCAGTTTTGACGTGTCGATTATATAAACATTCGACACCGGTTCCAGATAAAATATAAAAATACATTTTATATTTATTTTTCTTGTTTGAAATTCCATAATTAATCCATGGAATCTCTATGAAATTTACGGGTATATGCTTCAAGTACAAAACGCGGGATTAGGTGTACGTCATCAGTTAACAGTCAGGCACAGTAATTAACAGTTTAAACAGTAAACAAATCGGTTAATGCACCTTAATACTTAATTAGAAAGTCAAAGTAAAGAGGTTTGACCTAGGTTTTCAGACGAGGAGTCACAAATTCACCATTTAGTTCGATTAATACTAATTACCAATTAATTAGATTTAATAGTCCGTTGACCCGGGTGTAACTCTTACGGGTTAATATCGGTCGGGTTCGTTAATTCGTCGGGTCAGGACACCCTTGTTTCCAACAGTCTCCCACCTGGACTGTACGCGACAGTTTAACGAGCGCAGTCAGAGGCACTCTAGCTATGCATGACTACACCAACTAATATTGACACTTTAAGTCGTCAGCCAAAGTATATCTGATTGACAATCAAGCAGACTCATGACTTGTGCATTCATTGTCATATGTTCCTTTCTGTGTAAGACATTGATGAGTTATGAGACATGGACTCTCATATTTGTTCATCGATTATCATTCTCGATACAATTCGAAGTGATCCAACAAACACACAGTAAGTTTGGGTGAGGCCTCACACTTATCACTTGGAACCAACGAGGGCGCCTTTATGTCTAGCAGTTGCCGAAGCAAAAGTACAGAATCCTTGAGGCATACAACTCCCATTAAACCTCAGAGCCATTCCCAAAAATAACCATTATGGCTGGCAGTTACGCGACAACGTTAGGCTACAATCAAAGAATGTTCTTTGGTA
Source organism: Deinandra increscens subsp. villosa (assembly GCA_039602395.1). Lineage (NCBI taxonomy): Eukaryota > Viridiplantae > Streptophyta > Magnoliopsida > Asterales > Asteraceae > Deinandra > Deinandra increscens. Next base: position 28,195 of record JBCNJP010006541.1, read on the forward strand.
TACGGAAGTTCAAATATGCGTCTCAGGTCTAAGGAAACATTAGAGCATGCATTAATCAGGCAAGCAAGACATCCATGTTTGCTTTGCATGATGCGAGTTACGTCCAACGTCATTCACCAATGAGGTCCGTGAGTTTTGAACGTTAAACATCTTTAAGGTTCAACTAGTCACAATAGTCTTAATTTAGTATAGCTCCCACTAACTAATCGACTACGGACATTTAGGACAAGAACTTATTATCCAAGGATTAAACGTACAAATATTGAACACAGTTATGTAATTCATTATTGCATAATCAGATGGAATAAGAATAAGATAGATAACTGTTAATGTTCATACATCCAAATACTGAATCAAAATATGTCTTTAGCTAATCTAAGCCCTATCGCTTCTCTGTGGCGTATATGAGTCTCCTGAGTCATAGGCTTAGTGAAGGGATCAGCTAAGTTTTGATCTGTGTGTACTTTGCTTACGTTAATTTCATTTCTTTCGACTACTTGTCTTATGTAGTGGAATTTCCTCAGAACATGCTTGGCCTTCTTGTGAGACCCTGGCTCTTTGGCTTGAGCTATAGCGCCTGTGTTATCGCACAGCATCTCGATGGGTTGCCTTATGCTCGGCACGGCATCGAGATCGGATATGAACTTCTTCATCCACACGGCTTCCTTAGCAGCTTCTGAGGTGGCTATGTATTCGGATTCAGTAGTAGAATCTGCTACTACCGACTGTTTTGAGCTTCTCCAGGAAACAGCCCCTCCGTTAAGAGTGAATACGAATCCCGACTGTGAGCGAGAATCATCTCGGTCAGTCTAAAAACTAGCATCAGTGTAACATCTTACAGTGAGCTCTTCATCAACACCTCCGTGTACGAGAAACATGTCAGTGGTGTTTCTCAAGTATTTTAATATGTTCTTTACAGCCGTCCAGTGAACTAGTCCTGGCGTCTGTTGATACCGACTTGTCACGCTCAATGCATACGAGGCGTCTGGTCATGTGCAGAGCATGGCATACATGATAGATCCAATAGCAGAGGCAAATGGGATCGATGCCATTTGTCTTATCTCGCGCTCCGTTTTAGGTGCTTGAGATTTGTCCAAGATTGTTCCCTTAGTCATGGGAATAGATCCTTTCTTGGAGTTGCTCATGTTGAACCGAGCTATGATCTTATCAATGTATGTGCTTTGACTGAGTCCTAAAAGGCGCTTGGATCGATCTCTGTGGATTATAATTCCCAGAATGTAAGCGGCTTCTCCAAGGTCCTTCATAGCGAAACAAGATGAAAGCCATTTCTTAACATCGTTAAGCATGGGTATGTTGTTTCCTATGATCAGTATATCGTCCACGTACAGTACGAGGAACGATACAGCGCTCCCACTTTCCTTTCTGTAAACACAAGGTTCATCTTTATTTTGATCAAAACCAAACTCTTTGACCTTTTGATCAAAACGATGATTCCAGCTTCGAGATGCCTGCTTGAGTCCATAAATGGACTTGCTTAGTTTGCAAACCTTTTCTGGATTCTCTGGATCGACAAAACCATCAGGCTGAACCATGTAGACATCTTCTTCGAGTTGTCCGTTCAGAAAGGCGGTTTTGACGTCCATTTGCCATATCTCATAATCAAGGTATGCGGCTATGGCAAGGAGAATCCTGATCGATTTGATCATGACAACGGGTGAAAAGGTTTCATCATAATCAATCCCTTGGGTTTGAGTGAAACCTTTCGCTATAAGCCGTGCCTTGTAGGTTTGCACATTTCCATGCATGTCAGTTTTTCTTTTAAAGATCCACTTGCTCCCTACTGCCCTTGTGCCGGGGGGTAGCTCAATCAAGTCCCAGACGTGATTGTCACGCATGGATTGCATCTCTGCGTTCATGGCTTCAAGCCATTTATCATATTCAGGATCTGACATAGCAGCTTTCTAGTTAGTAGGTTCATCGTTAGAATCGGCTACTAATAGAACGTCAAAAGCTTCGTGATAACCAAGGTATCTTTCAGGCTCTTTTTGTGTTCTATCGCTTCTGCGAATGCTTGTACTTGTGCTTGGATCTGACGGTGCGACAACCATTTGTCGGTCAGATGCAGCGACCGTCTCAGGGTTAGGTGTATCTCGAATTTCTTCAAGATCCACTGGATCACTATTTGTTCCTCGAGTAAGAAATTCTTCCTCAAGGAATTTACCTTTCCTTTTGATGGAAACGGTGTTTGCATCTGGATGGTAAAAGTAATATCCAGTATTACTATAGTATCCAACGAAAACTACCTTTTCGCCTCGGGGATCGAGCTTATTATCAGATTCGCTGGTGACATAAGCATCACATCCCCATACCCTGAGGTATGATAATTTAGGAAGAGAACCGTGCCATATCTCATATGGGGTCTTCTCTACTTTCTTGGTCGGTGCCAGATTTATCAGGCGACCAGCGGTTAAGATGGCATATCCCCAAAAGGAATGTGGCAAGGTAGTCCTGCACATCATCGAACGAACCATGTTAAGCAAAGTTCGATTCCTCCTTTCACTTACGCCATTTAACTGGGGTGTTCCAGGTGGAGTAGGTTGTGAAACTATTCCACATTCCTTTAGATGATTCAGGAATTCGGCGCTTAGGTATTCACCACCTCTATCAGATCGAAGTATTTTAATAGTTCGATTCAACTGATTCCGTACTTCGTTTTGAAATTCTTTGAACTTTTCAAATGTTTCATGTTTGTGTTTCATCAAATAGACGTAGGCGTATCTGCTGTAGTCATCGATGAAAGTCACGAAGTATCGTTCACGATTTCTCGTCTCGGTTCGAAAGGGTCCACACACATCGGTATGAATAACGCCTAACAATCCTTGGGCCGTTCGCCTGTATGGGTGAAGGGTGACTTGATTAGTTTACCAGATAAGCATGACTCGCACTCATCGAAGGAATCTGCATTTTGGGATTCGAGAATGCTAGCAGTTTGCAACTTCTTGATGCGGGCCTTGCTTATGTGACCAAGCCTATGGTGCCATAACGAGGATTCGTTACTATCAGCTTTGCTTCTTTTAGAAACATGATAGAGTTGATCATTTGTTTGAACATCTATCTCATATATACCATGACGAGGTTTAGCCTCGAAATAAAAGATATCATTAAGGTAAGCAGAAATCATATTTCCATTAAACTTATACCGAAATCCTTGTTCAAACAATGAAGAGACAGAAATAATGTTTCTGGATAAACCAGGTGCATATAAACAGTTAAACAGTTTAACTACAAGGCCAGTCTGGCATGAAAAAGAATATGTGCCGGTAGCAAGTACTGGGACTCTTTTCCCTTCACCAACGATGAGGTCCATGACGCCCTGTTCTGTCTTCTTCCACTTCTCAGGTTTCTGCAAAACATTAACAATGTGATAACCACATCCAGTATCAAATACCCATGAGTTGGAGGAAACAGTGAAAAGTTCAATAACATGTATTGACATACCTGATGAGCAACCCTTATTAGAGTTCTTGGTCATCTTCAGCTTTGCAAGATAAACGGGACAGTTGCGACGCCAGTGTCCCATTTTGTTGCACTCATAGCACAGGCGCTCCTCAGGAGGCTGCACCTGTGGTTTCTTGCCTTTGCCTTCTTTAACCTTCTTGGCTTTGGAGATCTTTGTATTAGTGACTCTAAGCACGTCCGGCGTGGTCCTGATCTTCACGTTGGGTATCAACGGAATAACCTCCTCGGTCGACTGAGCCGAACAATTAATCGCAAGAATACGATAATGTTCAGGCAAAGATCTGAGTACTACATCAAGAGCCATCCCATCAGAGATGGAGTAGCCAAGGTCGATCAGCCTGTCGCGATACGCTTTCATCAGCATGACATGATCGTATGGAGAGGAGTCGTTAGCCATAGAGCAGTTCACAAATTGTGAAAGTGCATCGGCTCGCTTAGTCCTCTGGCTCAACTCAAATAAATCTTTGAGTTTACGAATGATGTCATAAGCAGACATCCCCATGAAATTGTACCGATAATCCTGAATCATACTAGATAACACCAGGTCAGTGACGTCCTTATCATCGTCAGTGTGCTTTTGGAGCTTGGACCGCGAGTTCTCATTTAACAAGTAAGATGGAATACTCGCGATCGGTCGGTCAATGACATAGAGTTTCCCGAATAGCATTAAAAGGTTTCTCAGGGTAGTCTGCCATGCGAGAAAGCCAGTCTCAGTGAAGGGGTCGAGTTGAACCATTGAACTTAATGGAGGTGAGTTTTCTTTAGCCTTCTGAAATATGCAAAGTAGATTTTTATCAGTATTTTCGATGTAATATATTTCTTTAAAATAAGGAATTGGTAAAGTTTATTTTAAGAAAAATGAGACCGCAAATGAGCCTCAGGAGCAAGGTCGTGTAAGCAAAATGACAACGATTGTCAATTGTGAGACTCAAGTCACAACTCTCGGTATGAGGCCGCTATATACAAACTATTGTATTTTGCGATACGTTTTGCCTCATCCGTGCCCACTTTAGTAATATACATCCGTGGCGCGGTGTTGAAATACTCCAACACTACGAACATATATGCCTGAAGCGATAGTAATCCTAAATGGTCGAAGTGATGACACGGTGTTGAAATACTCCAATGTCCTCACCTTGGAAGGTACCCTCGGCACCAAGTGCAGTGTTGAAATACTCCAACACTGATGCTCCGGTAAATACGTTCCAAGTTCGACTTGAGATAGGATGGCACGAACTATCAGTTTTTAATAATTACCATATAGGGATATTAAATTTCTTTTAATATTTAATTATCGTCAAACACGAACGATAAAACCCTATCATCACTCGGGACAAGTAAATTAATATAACCTAATTAAAATACTAAGTTGTCGCGAATGGCATATGTAACATCCCACATTGGTGGGGAGGAGAACTAAACACCGCTTTATAAGGGTGTGGATACCTTCCCTATCAAGACGCGTTTTAAATCCGTGAGGGGCGGATGCCTGAGGGCATGCCGGCTGCCAAAGCGGACAATATCTTGGTGCGACGGGTCTGGGCTGTTACAGATTGGTATCAGAGCCAAAGGTTAGCGCGAATTAGGATCAACTTCTCCCTAAGCTCTAACCGTGAACTACTAAGGACCATGACCTAGGAAGACCTTCCTAACCATAAGACGACTTAGGAACTTAAACTTGTGCTAAGATTAATATTTCCAAGTTAACTTATACATGCGTATTCATATCTACCTATGTGTTGAGCTTCTTGTTGTGCAGAAAATGGCAGGAAACCAAGATAAAGGAAAGGGAGTTTGGGTGGACGCGGGATCATCCCACCCAAGTGCTCGAAGAGATATACTCGAGTACATAGACTTGGGAAATGATACCAACTCATCCATGGACTCCACCACACGAAGTAGAAGTCGAAGCGGTTCACGTCATTCCCTCGGTACGAGTCTTAGGCGTACCGCGAGGATGACCCAGGGTCCTGCTGGCCCTCCCATAACGGAGGAAGTAGTACCCACACCATTTGCACTACCCGCCCCTCCCATGACTCTCCCACCTGCAGCGCCATATGTGCCACCCGACAATATAGATTGGGACACAATGGCACGTCATAGCTTACAAGGAGGGTACTCGGCCCGCTTTGAGGACCCCTATGCCCTTGGGAATTCTAGGTCAAGCTTCTCCTACTTCCCAATTGAACAAGACCCATACTTTTATTCAGGACCCCTTGTCGCCGAGACCCCAACAGATTACGCCTATCGAGCCCTTCATGAGGCATCGGAGGCACGACGTGAACTTCAAGAGATTCGAGCACGTGAAAGTGAACTTTGGGGTGCCCTTAGGGAAATCAAGACAGTGTTGAAGAACGTTTTCAGGGGACGGCGAAGACGCTAGTTTCTTTTGTTTTTGTATTCACGTTATTAGTACCGCACTTGGAACCTTTTGCATGCTATGTTTCGTTTAACATTAATTATCCTCCTAGTACTAGACCACTAGTACAATTTTGGTTTAATCTATCTTTAATTGACTATTATAATTATGAAAGTTTCTTATGTTTACCCCTGCACTTATATGGTGAAACTTTTACAATTCTAACAGCCACTAATCATATAATGGTGAACACTCGACGAACGGGAAATATCGGACCTTCTTCCAAAGAAAAAGGAAAAGGGACGCAATCTGAACACACACCCGACGGGGATGAACGCACCATAACTCAAGAATATACCCGCCCAAAGTCTAAGGAGAATGATATACCCCAGAATAGCCTAGAAAAACTGATTGCTGAAGGTATTGCCAAGGCAATGCCCGAGTTTGTTGCCCAACTAAAAAGGGTGGAAGGCACCGGAAAGTCTAAGCAAGGTGTGGAACACACCGAAGAGCATAGCATCAATCACCACAACAACTCCAACTTTGATGATGATAACAGTGAACTAAGGAAGGGCTGTAATTACAAAACCTTCATGTCTTGCAAACCTAACAGTTTCTACGGTAAAGAAGGAGCAACTGGTGCGATAACTTGGTTGGAAGAAATGGAGGCTACTCTCGACATCAGCGATTGTGCACCTAAAGACAGAGTAAGGTTTGCTGCTCATTCTCTGAAGGCGGAAGCATTAGCTTGGTGGAATATGGTTCTAAAAACTAGAGGCAAGAATGCCGTGTACCGGATGCGTTGGGAAGAATTCAAGGAGTTGATTATGGAGAAGTTTTGTCCCATTAACGAGATTGAGAAGCTAGAAGCAGAGTTCTTAAGCTTGGAAATGGTCGGAGCCGCACATTTGGAGTATACGAATCGGTATGAGAAAATATCTAGGCTTGTGCCCCATCTCGTCACACCCGAATCGAAGCGGATTGGACGCTATATATGGGGATTAGCTCCACAAATTCGAGGCATGGTTCGATCTGCGAGGCCTGCTACCTTCCAAGATGCTGTTGACATTTCCGGAGCCTTAACTGATGAAGCCGTAAGAAGCGGTGTTTTAAGAAGTGGAGTCTCAAAGGAACCTACCTCGAATAACTCAAAGAGGAAGTATGAAGACTTTAAATCTGACAAGAAGTCGTCTGGAGAACCCGGTAAGCGAGGCTACAAAGGTAATCTTCCATTGTGTAAAAAGTGTAACCGGCACCACAAGGGCCCCTGCGAGAAAAGGGGACACTCGTCAAAGGAATGTTTCAAGTGTGGAAGACATGGGCACTCGCCAAGGGATTGCACCGCCTCTCCAAAATGCTATGAGTGTGGTGAAACCGGGCATCTCAAATTCAACTGCCCAAAACTTAAGGGAGACAAGACCGACGCCACCGGTAGGGCCAGAGGAAGAGCATTTGTCATGAATGCCGAGGAGGCAAGGATGCAGCCCGACGTGGTGACAGGTAAATTTTTAGTTAATGATACCTATGCCAACGTTTTATTTGATACTGGGGCCAATAGAAGCTTTGTATCCCATACTTTTAAGCCTAAGGAAAAATGGAACTTGCAAAAATTAGAAAGGACCTATATTGTGGAATACGGTAATGGCGAGGAGAGTAAAATAAACTACGTGATAAAGGACGGACACATCAAAATCGACGACCACTCAATACCCGTAGAATTGATGCCAACGACGCTTGGAGGCTTCGACGTAGTCTTGGGCATGGACTGGTTGTCACAAAACCAAGCTCGCGTGATATGTGACAAGAAGGTTTTGGAGTTAACTACACCTAACGGGGAGATTCTCACCATCTACGGAGAAAAGCCAACCCGGCCAATCGAAATGATATCCCTGATCAAGGCACGTAAGTGTTTGAGGAAAGGCAACGAAGCTTTTATAGCTTATGTGACAACGGCAAGCCAGGAAAAGAGCATACAAGATGTGCCTGTGGTCGCTGAATACCCTGAGGTATTCCCAGAAGAACTGCCCGGGTTACCCCCAGATCGAGAAGTTGAGTTTCGCATAGACTTAGTTCCCGGTGCCGCACCGATTGCCAAGGCACCGTATCGCCTAGCGCCACCTGAACTACAAGAACTTATGAAGCAACTCCAAGAATTGCTAGAAAAGGGATTCATTCGCCCTAGCTCATCACCATGGGGAGCCCCCATATTGTTTGTCAAGAAAAAGGATGGTACTTTACGCATGTGTGTGGATTACCGAGAACTAAACAAGGTCACTATAAAGAACCGATATCCTCTCCCTCGAATAGATGACTTGTTTGACCAACTCCAAGGAGCAACATATTTCTCAAAGATCGACTTGCGTACTGGTTATCACCAGCTGAAGGTTAGGGATGAAGATATTCCTAAGACCGCATTCAGGACCCGCTACGGGCACTTCGAATTCCTTGTGATGCCCTTCGGGCTAACAAACGCACCCGCAATTTTCATGGACTTAATGAATCGCGTGTGCAAGCCTTATTTGGATAAATTTGTGATTGTCTTCATAGATGACATTCTAATTTATTCAAAAAGTAAGGAGCTCCATGAAGAACATCTAAGGGCTGTTTTGGGACTTCTAAGGGAGAATGAACTTTATGCAAAGTTCAGTAAGTGTGACTTTTGGCTACGGGAAGTGCAATTCTTGGGCCACGTGGTTAGTAATCAAGGAATCCAGGTCGACCCTGCCAAGGTAGAAGCCATAATGAACTGGAAACAACCAAACTCGGCAACCGAGGTTAGAAGTTTCCTTGGACTTGCCGGATATTACCGTCGATTCATCCAAGACTTCTCCAAAATAGCAACCCCACTGACAGCCTTAACCAGAAAGAATGCCAAATTTGTGTGGAGTCAAAAGCAAGAAGATGCATTTCAAACCTTGAAGAAAAAACTGAGTAGCGCACCAATCCTATCCTTACCAGACGGAATCGAGGACTTCATAGTCTATTGTGATGCTTCCCACAATGGATTAGGATGTGTCCTTATGCAGCGGGACAAAGTTATCGCCTATGCTTCGAGACAACTCAAAGTCCACGAGAAGAATTACACCACCCATGACTTGGAGTTAGGTGCAGTGGTGTTTGCTTTGAAGCTTTGGAGGCACTACCTCTATGGGACAAAATGCGTAATATATACTGATCACAAAAGCTTAAAGCACATCTTTGATCAGAAAGAGCTAAATATGCGTCAAAGGAGATGGGTTGAGACGTTAAATGATTACGACTGCGAGATTCGATATCACCCTGGAAAAGCGAATGTGGTTGCTGATGCTCTAAGTCGGAAGGATAGGGTAAAACCTCTAAGAGTTCGAGCCATGAGAATAAGCTTACAACCGGACCTGGTAAGTCAAATCAGAGACGCTCAAGAACAGACGCTTAAGGGGGACCAGCTCAAGGAGGAAGGTGTTTTGGGAATCGTGGATGAGCTCGAGAAAGGAAATGATGGTATTTTGAGGTTCAACAACAAAATTTGGGTCCCAAACCAAAAAGAATTAAGAAACACGATATTGGATGAGGCTCATAAATCGAGATATTCAATCCATCCAGGGAATGACAAAATGTACCAGGATTTAAAGAACAACTACTGGTGGCCGGGATTGAAGAAGAGTGTAGCAACCTACGTTAAAAGGTGCTTGACCTGTGCGAAGGTCAAGGCAGAATACCAAAAGCCGTCTGGATTTCTGCAACAACCCGGAGTTCCAGTCTGGAAATGGGAACAAATCACCATGGACTTCGTCACCAAGTTACCTCGCACCTTCCGAAAGCATGATGCAATTTGGGTTATCGTCGACCGATTAACTAAGTCAGCACACTTCCTTCCCATTGAAGAAGACTACAGCATGGAGCAGCTAGCAAAATTATACGTTGACGAAATAATTTCACGACATGGCGTGCCAGTTTCTATCATATCTGACAGGGATGGTCGTTTCACCTCAAAGTTTTGGGAATCCTTACAACAAGCCTTGGGAAGTAAGATAAAGTTGAGTACTGCGTATCACCCGCAAACCGACGGTCAAAGTGAACGCACGATTCAGACAATTGAAGACATGTTAAGAGCTTGTGTGATTGATTTTGGCGGCAACTGGGATACTCACCTACGACTCGTGGAGTTTTCGTACAATAATAGCTACCATTCCAGTATAAAGGCTGCCCCATTTGAGGCCCTCTATGGTCGTAAATGTAGGTCACCGTTATGTTGGAATGAGGTGGGCGACAGCCAACTAACGGGACCAGAAATTATCCAGGAGACAACAGACAGAATTGTCCAGATTAAAGAAAGATTAAAGGCCGCAATGGACAGACAAAAGAGCTATGCCGATCGGAGGCGGAAACCCTTGGAGTTCAAGGAGGGAGATAAAGTAATGCTAAAGGTATCCCCATGGAAAGGGGTCATTCGATTTGGAAAAAGAGGAAAGTTGAGCCCACGGTACATAGGCCCGTTCAAGATCGTGGAACGAATTGGTTCAGCGGCCTACCGCTTGGAATTACCAGAAGACTTGAAGGGAATACACGACACATTCCATGTGTCCAATCTAAGGAAATGTTTGGCCGATGAAGCATTGATAATCCCTCGCGAAGAAATCCAAATTAATGACAAGTTGCAGTTCGTCGAGGAGCCAATAGAGGTCATGGACCGAAAGACCAAGACCTTGAGAAGAAGCAAGATCCCTATAGTAAAGGTTCGATGGAACTCCAAAAGGGGTCCGGAGTTTACTTGGGAGCGCGAGGATGAAATGAGAAAGAAGTATCCAAATTTATTTAAAGGTAACTAAACTAATTTCGAGGACGAAATTTAAATAAGTGGGGGAGAATGTAACAACCCCGAATTTCTGGTTATTTTTTTTTCAGCATTACCATTTGTTTATTACCCGACCGTTTGGTCACCGTCTAAATTACCACCGCGGGCCCATAGGAACGGCTAGCATGAGTTAAGACCATTAACATATATGATTATCAACTACTAAAACATTATACTAGTAACTATTATTTACTAAGTATTAATTATATATATATAAATTACGTAAGGTTGAATAAAAATTTAAATTATTGATTAATAGTATTAAATTTCTAGACTAATAAATTTCTTTAATTAATGTCCCCAAGCCAACCCCCCCCCCCCCCCCCAACGACCTGCACATTTCCTATAATTCATTTATTTATTATTTACTTCATTTTCTTCAAACTAACTACACAAAGCATGAACCATGAACCTAGGAAAATGTTGAAATCTTTAAACCACCAATCTCTTATTATTCAGATCTTTCAAGAATCTGTCCATAATATTTTTTGAATCTTCTCAAGATTTCACACAGATTTTCTTATTTCTCTCTCTATAATCTCCCATTCTATTTAAACCCCACCTCCCTCTTCACTCAAAACCCACCAAGAAACAATCTACTCACCTTTAGAGACCTAGTACTGAAAGCTTTCTGGCAATGAGGATCTGAAGAGCAAGACCCACCATCTCCATCTCCATCTCCATTCTTGACCTTGCATTTTTCAAGCCACGGGTACAAAACACTCACCCTCAAAAGTCTATAAATATGTTTATCTGTTTATGCCATAATAAGCACACACCACATATTATATGGATATTGCTAATAATAAGAAAGGGACATAGCCAGAAGGCACCAAACGCCACCTTAGATACCCTCCATGTTTCTTTAACTTCATTCTGCATGTACCATTTCTTAACAAATTAATTTGAAGTGTTATATCAGTACTTCATCAAACTAAAAGCTGACAACTTTATGTCATTTAATATGGACGATGGGTATGAGCTATATATGACACCCTACAATTTTAAAGTATTTAATAAAATTATTTCTGTGGTTAAGCGATTATTTTTAGTCATAAAATCAAGGACCTAAATTGTTGTACCATATTATAACACTCTGTTAACCCATGCTCATATGTAGGCTTATTGATTAAACCCTGACCCTCATTATTTTGCTAAAATATTAAAGTATCATTTTTACATAAAACACAAAAGAGTAAATACTGCAATTATGGTATTGCTGACATAAAGTAAATTGTCATGAACAACAGTCGTTCACAACTGGTATATTTAGTATGATGTATAAATCTCTTTCATTATTATTATTAAATTGTATTTTTGACATAAACTATAAGTCCAGGGGTTAATTGGTAAATATTGAGTTGGACAATGTGATCATCTGCGAACTCTGCTTTGTTGCAGACTCAACTTGATTCTTTTATTATTATTTCGATATATATTTATATGTATTAATGGTAACTTCATTACACACTCAAAAAGTAAAGTATAACTATATATATATTTGTTGGTGTAATTTCTTTGTCCATATGTTAGCATTAAGAAAATAAATTATATTATGCATTTACTTTACTAAAATATTAAGTTACGATCTTAGTCATAATTTGTGAATTAAGAGCTTAAAATGGTAATCATGGAATTCCTATAAGTCTCGACCTTCTGCTATATTTGTAGGATAATTAAATGATAATTTTTTTAATAAGTTTAATTAAAGATTATAAACCCATATGTGTCCGAATTAAAACTTACAAAGAATTAGTGTAAATAATTAGTTAGTCATATCCTTAATCACAACTTAATTAATCCACTCATGTGGACCGTCAGAACATATCTCGTACAAGTCTAGTTATACTTAATAGTAATGTGTTGTGTGAACTAGGAGGCTTTAGAGGGTGACCGCATCTAGCCGCCTCACTTCAAGACTTTGGTGAGTCTCATAACTCTAAACTCCCCATTTTTACTTAAACTTTTGGGGCGAAATACATGCTCACGAGTCAAACTATTTTTATGGTGTATATTAACGTGTACTTTGTGCAATCATTAACTCTTTGAGCCACATACATATGTGGGTAGTACTACTTGACATTGGGACCATGGAAAATCCCACCTCTGCACGGTGCTTTCCCCTAAGGTGAATTGGGGAATACTCGACCATCGGCTAATTTTTGGCTACTTAGTTAACGTTGGTTAACTCGTCGCTTACACCACGTTTTTGCATCATGTATGTATGTAGAGTAAGTGTAATGTAAACGGGGTTTGCATTTAGACATTTGCTCACCTTGAGGCTGCGGCCTTGAGACGGATTGATTGGTGGATACAAATGTAACATGTTTATATATGCACCTACTTTTTATGGCGCCAACTATTATTGTGTCATGTTATGAACTCACTAGCTTTATAGCTAACGTATTATTTTTGAGCATGTGTTTCAGGACGTTGATTGCTAAGGACATTAGGTGGAATGTCTAGATATGGATGCTAGAGTACCCGCTTAGAAGACCTACCCTCCTTACTAGAAGACCTCTACGCTATTAATAAACGATTTATGTTTCTTTATGTTTCGTGATGTATTTGTATTTTCTAAAAAAAACTTGTATTAACTCTGATGACATGCAAGGGTTACGTCTCTTGCCTTATCTATTTAAATAAGAATGGTCCTTATGTAGTTGATCCGATGACTTCCGCTGCTCTAAATATGATGCCAATAGGTCGCATCTCGGTTGGAAAAACCGGGGTGTGACAGTAACAGCCCAGACCCGTCGCACCAAGATATTGTCCGCTTTGGCAGCCGGCATGCCCTCAGGCATCCGCCCCTCACGGATTTAAAACGCGTCTTGATAGGGAAGGTATCCACACCCTTATAAAGCGGTGTTTAGTTCTCCTCCCCACCAATGTGGGATGTTACAATCCTCCCCCCTCAGGGGACCAGCGTCCTCGCTGGCACACTGGCCGACGACCGGCTCTGATACCATCTGTCACACCCCGGTTTTTCCAACCGAGATGCGACCTATTGGCATCATATTTAGAGCAGCGGAAGTCATCGGATCAACTACATAAGGACCATTCTTATTTAAATAGATAAGGCAAGAGACGTAACCCTTGCATGTCATCAGAGTTAATACAAGTTTTTTTTAGAAAATACAAATACATCACGAAACATAAAGAAACATAAATCGTTTATTAATAGCGTAGAGGTCTTCTAGTAAGGAGGGTAGGTCTTCTAAGCGGGTACTCTAGCATCCATATCTAGACATTCCACCTAATGTCCTTAGCAATCAACGTCCTGAAACACATGCTCAAAAATAATACGTTAGCTATAAAGCTAGTGAGTTCATAACATGACACAATAATAGTTGGCGCCATAAAAAGTAGGTGCATATATAAACATGTTACATTTGTATCCACCAATCAATCCGTCTCAAGGCCGCAGCCTCAAGGTGAGCAAATGTCTAAATGCAAACCCCGTTTACATTACACTTACTCTACATACATACATGATGCAAAAACGTGGTGTAAGCGACGAGTTAACCAACGTTAACTAAGTAGCCAAAAATTAGCCGATGGTCGAGTATTCCCCAATTCACCTTAGGGGAAAGCACCGTGCAGAGGTGGGATTTTCCATGGTCCCAATGTCAAGTAGTACTACCCACATATGTATGTGGCTCAAAGAGTTAATGATTGCACAAAGTACACGTTAATATACACCATAAAAATAGTTTGACTCGTGAGCATGTATTTCGCCCCAAAAGTTTAAGTAAAAATGGGGAGTTTAGAGTTATGAGACTCACCAAAGTCTTGAAGTGAGGCGGCTAGATGCGGTCACCCTCTAAAGCCTCCTAGTTCACACAACACATTACTATTAAGTATAACTAGACTTGTACGAGATATGTTCTGACGGTCCACATGAGTGGATTAATTAAGTTGTGATTAAGGATATGACTAACTAATTATTTACACTAATTCTTTGTAAGTTTTAATTCGGACACATATGGGTTTATAATCTTTAATTAAACTTATTAAAAAAATTATCATTTAATTATCCTACAAATATAGCAGAAGGTCGTGACTTATAGGAATTCCATGATTACCATTTTAAGCTCTTAATTCACAAATTATGACTAAGATCGTAACTTAATATTTTAGTAAAGTAAATGCATAATATAATTTATTTTCTTAATGCTAACATATGGACAAAGAAATTACACCAACAAATATATATATAGTTATACTTTACTTTTTGAGTGTGTAATGAAGTTACCATTAATACATATAAATATATATCGAAATAATAATAAAAGAATCAAGTTGAGTCTGCAACAAAGCAGAGTTCGCAGATGATCACATTGTCCAACTCAATATTTACCAATTAACCCCTGGACTTATAGTTTATGTCAAAAATACAATTTAATAATAATAATGAAAGAGATTTATACATCATACTAAATATACCAGTTGTGAACGACTGTTGTTCATGACAATTTACTTTATGTCAGCAATACCATAATTGCAGTATTTACTCTTTTGTGTTTTATGTAAAAATGATACTTTAATATTTTAGCAAAATAATGAGGGTCAGGGTTTAATCAATAAGCCTACATATGAGCATGGGTTAACAGAGTGTTATAATATGGTACAACAATTTAGGTCCTTGATTTTATGACTAAAAATAATCGCTTAACCACAGAAATAATTTTATTAAATACTTTAAAATTGTAGGGTGTCATATATAGCTCATACCCATCGTCCATATTAAATGACATAAAGTTGTCAGCTTTTAGTTTGATGAAGTACTGATAT
The DNA here is from genome assembly GCA_039602395.1 of Deinandra increscens subsp. villosa. Classification (NCBI taxonomy): domain Eukaryota; kingdom Viridiplantae; phylum Streptophyta; class Magnoliopsida; order Asterales; family Asteraceae; genus Deinandra; species Deinandra increscens. The sequence continues at coordinate 43,662 of JBCNJP010006541.1, forward strand.
AACACTTCAAATTAATTTGTTAAGAAATGGTACATGCAGAATGAAGTTAAAGAAACATGGAGGGTATCTAAGGTGGCGTTTGGTGCCTTCTGGCTATGTCCCTTTCTTATTATTAGCAATATCCATATAATATGTGGTGTGTGCTTATTATGGCATAAACAGATAAACATATTTATAGACTTTTGAGGGTGAGTGTTTTGTACCCGTGGCTTGAAAAATGCAAGGTCAAGAATGGAGATGGAGATGGAGATGGTGGGTCTTGCTCTTCAGATCCTCATTGCCAGAAAGCTTTCAGTACTAGGTCTCTAAAGGTGAGTAGATTGTTTCTTGGTGGGTTTTGAGTGAAGAGGGAGGTGGGGTTTAAATAGAATGGGAGATTATAGAGAGAGAAATAAGAAAATCTGTGTGAAATCTTGAGAAGATTCAAAAAATATTATGGACAGATTCTTGAAAGATCTGAATAATAAGAGATTGGTGGTTTAAAGATTTCAACATTTTCCTAGGTTCATGGTTCATGCTTTGTGTAGTTAGTTTGAAGAAAATGAAGTAAATAATAAATAAATGAATTATAGGAAATGTGCAGGTCGTTGGGGGGGGGGGGGGGGGGTTGGCTTGGGGACATTAATTAAAGAAATTTATTAGTCTAGAAATTTAATACTATTAATCAATAATTTAAATTTTTATTCAACCTTACGTAATTTATATATATATAATTAATACTTAGTAAATAATAGTTACTAGTATAATGTTTTAGTAGTTGATAATCATATATGTTAATGGTCTTAACTCATGCTAGCCGTTCCTATGGGCCCGCGGTGGTAATTTAGACGGTGACCAAACGGTCGGGTAATAAACAAATGGTAATGCTGAAAAAAAAAATAACCAGAAATTCGGGGTTGTTACAGCATATTGTGTGTTAAACCGCATAAGGGCTTGATCTCGCTCGAGCCATCTAAGCGAGATCATTAGGGACAAATTTAAAACAAATTAAATTAAATAGACCGGTGAACGATCGAGATGGCAACTCTGTGCGATCTTGAATCTAGCTCAGCTCCCACTTGCTTTAACATCCCTCTGGCGCGTATCCAATCTTCGATTTTCGGTTACATACAAATTTACAATTACTAAAACTACTTCTAGTAACCTAGCTCTAAATTTGTACAACTTTGAAACCCTAAAACGGGGTCCAATAACCAAAATTCGAAAAACAACCAATTGGGCCAACAACTTGGGCCAAAACAGAGAAAGACAAAATTCACGCCAAAAACATACACACATGTATGCAAAATATAGAGGGGTCGGCCGTAACACACAATAATAAAATAAAATTGTATAGGATTAAAATAAATAAATTAATTAATCCTAATTCGCAATTTGGATTTTGGTCGAAATTCCGAACTACCGGTTACGAAAAGACCGGTTCTAGTTTGTGCGCGGTGATAATGGCTCTAATACCACTGTAGGGTTTTACAGTGGATATCCGGGTTACCGATTTTAATTTTATTAAAACCGATTTAATATAAAATTAATACTATATTAATTTAGCAGCGGAAACGATTTAATATAAACGCGCGGATACAACTGTAACAGGAACAATCACCGTACACGACAAACACAGAAAAGTATTTATTCAAAATAAATAAATAAATTAAATTAAATATCTAAACGAGTTAGATATACCTTGGCGGGATCCGAGCAACCGCTCGAGACACCCGGATTCAACGGGCTTGCACTAGGACGAACTGATACGTCTGACTCGAACCTACGAGACAGATCATCAACGACGGCGGCGGCAGAGGGCGGCGGTGGTAGTGGTGGCGGCGGTGGTAGAGAAACCACGGGCGGCGGTGACAAAACTCCTTCCGACGGGATCGCGACAGGGACCGATCCTACAATGATCTCGTCACCGGAAACCGGCGGTGACGAGGTGGCGGGTACCGGATGGTAAAGCGGTGTGGGCCACGAGGACGGAACGGGACGCGGTGGTCTCGGTTGCGCCGGCGACGGTGGCTGCGGCCTTGGCTGCGGCGGCGGCTGCGGCTGCGGCTGTGGCTTCGGCTCGGCTCGCAGACTCGGCTCGGGCTGCGGCGGCTTCACTATCAAGTCGGGCGCAAATACTGGCAAAACGGGGTTCCATCGGAGATCACAAGGAAGCTGCGGTGGGGTGGTGGCGGCGATCGGACGGCGGCGGCGGGGAGGCCGGTTTCGGCTGGAATCGGCGCAGAGGGAGAGAGAGTGAGGGATTAGGGTTTGTTACTTGTGTTCCAATCTATCCTCTCTCTCTTTTTATTAATTAAAAATCGCGGACTAGGGCTCCTAACGGACTGGGCCCGGTCGTGATTCCCCTTTAGTCCACCAACCGATCAGTCTGTTAATCCGGTAACAACTGATCGGTCCATCTTTTAATTAGCGAGTAATTTTGAACCGATAAAGTTTGTCGTTTTAATTAAATAAATAATTAGTATTTATTTAATTCACCATTTATTTCGATTAATACTAATTACCAATTAATTAGATTTAATAGTCCGTTGACCCGGGTGTAACTCTTACGGGTCAATATCGGTCGGGTTCGTTAATTCGTCGGGTCAGGACGCCCTTGTTTCCAACAAACACGACAAGAAATAACGAAATGCTATTAAAAATATGGAATTCGTGAAGAACACACATACTACTGTATGTTCTTTAAAATTCAATCTAACCAGTGAGAAATTAAACATGAAAAATTACCCTGAACAGCTTGGAAATGTGTTTTCCAACAAGAATATTCCACCGATTTCATCCGAAATTTAACAAAAACTAAAAAAAACAAACCCAAGCTTAAAAGTCACAGCTGTTAACATTTTGAACCCCAGATCTTAGATTTTCAACAAATTTAAGTACACAAAAACTCAATATCCAAAATTAGTATAAGAAACCGAAATTATTATGCCATTTTTCAGCAACCGCATACATAAAAAAGAAAGAACTAAATTAGGAAAAATACAGCATTTCACATGTTGATTGAGGCAAAATAACTCCACTATTGGAACGAACATAATACTTCTTTGGATTCATCTTTTTATTAGTTTAGATATATTCTGTACATATTTAGTTATAGAGGGGGTCATTTGTAATTGTATTTAATATATATAGGGGTGATGTAAATCCATGGTGATTAAGGAAAATATCGATTACTTTCATGGTAATCAGAGCCACCTCCTAAAAACCCTATTTTTTTTCTTTTCCATCGTTCCCCCTCTAACCGGCGGCTACAGCTGATCCGACCTCCCCCTCATCGTCGGCTGACTCCTCCGCTGAATCTACCATCCACGACATAGCTGACGACGCTACACCATCCAAGCCCGCCACTCCCAATCCGCTAACTGATGTGTTGAAGCAAGCCTGTGCGGTTCAGAACATTCACATCAAAGTCCGTCCTCTTGACGGCATTAAGGTAACCTACTCGTCTTGGGTGAAGCTGTTTAAAATCCAGACTCAAGCGTATAAAGTTTCTGATCATATTGATGGCACGGAGCCTCCTGCCGAGGATCATCCGGATTATACCCTATGGAAGGAGATCGATGCTTTGGTTCTTCAATGGATCTACTCCACACTCGGTGATGAGGTTATTGCCCGTTTTTTAGTTACGGACTCCACTGCTAGGGCGGTTTGGGTCAAGATTCAAGAGTACTATCTTAGCAACAAGGGTGCGCGAGCTGCGGCTCTTGATCATGAATTTACTACATTGACTTTAGCAGCATGCACCTCTCTGGATGATTACTGCCAAAAATTAACGAGTCTCGCGGAACAACTCAAAGATTGCGAGCGTCCAGTTGATGAAAACCGGTTGGTTCTTCAGTTTGTTCGGGGGCTTCCCTCGGAGTATGACACGGTGGCAGCGTTTATCAACCAAAGCTCCCCTACGTGGGATGTTGCTCGGAACATGGTGCAACTTGAAGTCCACCGTTTAGCCGCTCGTCAAAACCCCTCCACACCTAATGTCCTTAACACTTCATCTACCAACCCCAACCCCAATCCCCCACCACCACCCACTGACGAACATCACCCCCATGCACCGCCTCATTACCCACCCAGTAACCAAAACTTTCCCAACTACAACCGCCAAAACAATCGTTCTCGCCCAAACCAAAACAACCAAAACCGGTTTCCTCCCCGCAACAATCGAAACCGTAACAACCGCTCAAACTATCCACCTAACACAGCATACCCTTCGAACCAACCACCATGGGGGTGGTGGAACCTACCACCCGTCCCTTACCCCACACAACCGTCCGGGTGGTCTCCACCTATTCCATGGAACCCTAGGTCACCCCAACCAAATACCTACCCATCCTCGGCTAATATGGTGCATGGTGGCTACTCAGGTTTTGACGGGCTAAGTCCCACTGACATTGGTGCGGCCTATCAGGCTTCTCAGTACACTCCCCCGGCTCAGAACTGGTTCATGGACTCCGGAGCATCGAACCACGTCACTGGCAACTCAGGTATGATCACTTCTCATGTATTATCTCCTAATATAAGGACGATCTTTGTTGGCAATGGTCAAACTGTTCCCATTTTGGCGTCTGGCAATGCTATCCATACCACACCAAATAAAACTTACCAACTCAATAATGTCCTTTTTACCCCTCATATTATTAAAAACCTCCTTTCTGTTCGTCAATTTTCTCGTGATAATCATGTTTCTGTTGAATTTGATCCATTTGGCTTTTCTGTGAAGGACCTCCAGAGTGGCAAGCTCCTTTCCCGCCACAATAGCACGGGAGATCTCTACCCTTTTGCTCCTCAACATTCGGTGTCTTCCGGTTGCTTTCAAGTGTCTTCCTCCCCGGATCTTTGGCATTCAAGACTTGGTCACCCAAGTTCTCAAGTCTTAGATACTTTATCCTCTCGTAATTTTATTTTTTGCAATAAACGCAACCATGTGTCGGTTTGCCAATCTTGTCAACTGTCTAACAGTAAACGATTACCTTTTGATGAATCTTTGAGTTTTACGTGTGGTGCTTTTGATATTATACACTGTGACTTGTGGACTTCTCCAATTGTTAGCAAATCCGGGTACAAGTATTACATGATTTTGGTTGATAATTTTACTCACTACGTGTGGGTTTATCCGCTTAAATATAAGTCTCAGACATTTTCCACTTTTGTGAAGTTCCACAAACTCATTAAAACTCAGTTTAATAAATTGATTAAATCGCTTCAATGTGATCTCGGGGGTGAATTTAATAATACTGAGTTTCATAAGTTTGCCAATGATAGTGGCATGGTTTTTCATTTTTCCTGCCCTCAAACTTCACCTCAAAATGGCAAAGCTGAGCGTATGCTTCGCCGGCTTAATGACATTATACGGGCCTTATTGACACAAGCCGGGTTACCACCGCCATTTTGGGTAGAGGCCCTACACACGACGGCCTACTTACACAACATTTTACCCACACCCAAGCTTAAAAACAACTCTCCAACCTTTGCTCTTTATATGCGATACCCGGCTTATGACCATCTACGCACTTTCGGTTGTGCGTGTTACCCGAATCTCTCAGCCACTACCACCCATAAATTTTCACCCAGATCGGTGCCTTGCATCTTCCTTGGGTACCGAACCAATTATCGTGGTTATCGGTGCTATGACCCGGCAACGTGACGGGTTCATGTGTCTCGGCATGTTATATTTGATGAGGGCCTTTTTCCTTCTCGTGATCGTGCTCCATCTGTGGTGTCCCAACCCATCGAGGAACCCGCTGATCCCATTATTCCTACCCCACCATCGGCGCAAATTCCCATTCCGCAATCCATACCACTGGCCCAAAACGCATCCCACCCCACTCCGTCTTCCCCGTCGCCCAATCCTTCACAGGCCCAATCCCCTCCTGCCCCACCATCGACCCAATCCCCGAGCCCAAACAATTCCGCCCCATCCTCCCCTCCTGCCTCACCGTTTGTGTCCTCCCAATCTATCCCTTCTGTCCCTCAAATGCCAACAGTCTCCAACTATCACCCGATGCAAACCCGCTCCAAGGCGGGTATTTCAAAGCCTATAAACCACATCAATCTTCATTTGAATCACACCTCTCCTTTTTCTCCTATACCCACTTCCCATAACCAAGCATTGTCGGATCCTAATTGGAAGTTAGCTATGCTTAATGAATATCGTGCATTGTAGGAAAATAATACTTGGGATTTGGTCCCTAGGCCAAACAACCACCCGATAATTAGATGTATGTGGTTGTTTCGGCACAAATTAAAAGCGGATGGTTCATTGGAAAGGTACAAGACTCGGTTGGTTGCAAATGGAAAATCACAGACGGTTGGGATCGATTGTACAGACACGTTCAGTCCGGTTGTCAAACCGGCTACTATCCGGACAGTTCTATCTTTGGCTGTGTCTAAGTCTTGGGCTGTTAAACAATTGGATGTAAAGAATGCGTTTCTGCATGGGGAGTTAGCGGAAACTGTTTACATGTCTCAACCGTCGGGCTTTGTTGATCAACAGCATCCTGATTTTGTGTGCCGGCTCAAGCGTTCCTTATACGGGCTGAAACAAGCTCTTAGAGCGTGGTACACTCGCTTTTCCAATTTTCTTATTGCACACGGCTTTAAAAGTAGTCTATGTGACACGTCGCTGTTTGTCTACAATCATGGGCCCCATATCGCCTACTTGCTTCTATATGTCGATGACATTATTTTAACGGCATCGAGTGATACATTTTTGTCTCGAATTATCGGTGCTTTATCGAGGGAATTTGCCATGACTGATCTTGGCGATTTGCACCACTTTTTAGGGATTTCGGTCACTCGTGACCAACACGGGTTCTTTCTCAATCAGGCTACTTATGCTAAAGATATTCTAAATCGGGCATCCATGGCCAATTGTAAACCGTGTGCAACACCCGTAGATACAAATGGTAAACTTAGTGCTACAGATGGTCCGCTTCTTCCGGATGGCACTCTTTATTGGAGTCTCGCAGGGGCCCTTCAGTATCTTACATTTACGCGTCCGGATATTTCCTATGCTGTTCAAAAGGTTTGCTTATTTATGCATGCACCGCGTGAACCACACTTTCAGTTTATGAAACGGATCCTCCGCTATTTACAGGGCACTATTGATCATGGTGTTACTATTCGCCCCATGTCTACTATCTCCTTGACTGCTTATTCAGATGCTGACTGGGGTGGTTGTCCGGAATCGCGTCGGTCTACTTCGGGCTACTGTGTGTTTATGGGTGACAACTTGCTGTCGTGATCATCTAAGAGACAGCCCACTGTATCTAGATCCAGTGCCGAAGCCGAATACAGGGGTGTTGCTAATGCGGTTGCCGAGATCAGCTGGTTACGCAATCTGCTTCTGGAATTACAGGTTCCTCTTCGCACTGCTACAGTTGTCTATTGCGACAACGTCTCTGCTGTATATCTCTCGGGTAATCCAGTTCATCATCAGCGCACGAAGCACGTTGAGCTGGACATTCATTTTGTTCGAGAATAGGTTCGTGTTGGCGCTATTCGGGTACTTCATGTGCCTTCGGAGTTTCAGTATGCCGATATTTTCACTAAAGGACTGCCACGAACGTTATTTCAGTCTTTTCGGTCCAGTTTAACCGTTCGGTCTCCCCACGCTTAAACTGCGGGGGTGTATTAGTTTAGATATATTCTGTACATGTTTAGTTATAGAGGGGGTCATTTGTAATTGTATTTAATATATATAGGGGTGATGTAAATCCATGGTGATTAAGGAAAATATCGATTACTTTCACTTTTTAGCCTGTATAATTAGCATAAAAGTGTCATAAATATCCAAAGTTAGAGCATGTGTAAGATCCAATAACCAAAATCTAAACTCTTGATTCATAAACAACATGAGATTAATCCTTGTTTCATAGGGCTAAGGATTTCAACATTATGCTCGTTATTGTAGCAATTACTTACCTATCGTATGGTGATGAGCTCTCGAAGGCTGTGGAAAAGAAGCAGGTGGCTCAGTGGCGGTCTGAGTGTGTTGTTGCTAAGGCGTAGCAAGAGAGGCACACTATAATCATCAGGGCTGCATCAAAGATGTTGCTATAACAAAAAAAAAATGATAGAACAAAAATCTTTGATGGAATTAGGGCAGCGATATTAGGGCAAAAACTTACCTGAATCGAACGATGGCTTCTGCAGTCAGTGATGAAGTAGGACCCAAAGAAAAGAGGCTGGCGGTTGTAGTTGCGTGCCTCTATGCGCGAGAAGAGAGAAAGAATGGCAGGGAAATGATTATGTAACTGGATGTTTGGATTGTGGTGAGGAGAGGAGCAGTTGTGTGATAATTAAGATTTGTGTGCATGCTCTCGATAAAGCATGTCTGCATCCTCCCGATAAAGCAGATAAAGCAGGTGTTATTTGAATTTTAAAATTCGAATTAGATTCAAATATTTCGCCCAGCCGCCAAAATCCTTTATGTTCAAGTGGTTTTCTTGTTTGACTTGTACATTTTGCTTCTTTATTTCTACGCGTCTTAAAATTAAGACATTGAAGATTCTCTCTCCAATTTGCATTATATATATTATATATATATATATATATATATATATATATATATATATATATATATATATATATATACTAGGATAGAACCCGTATGTTATACGAGTTGAATCATTAAAAATATATATATAACTGATAATTAATGCATACTCTTCTTATTACCAGAATAACGTATTACATTACATTAAATGAAAAGCTAAATTTATAAGGAAAATTGGATTTAAATAATTCCACCTTTTGACAATTGGCCACAATAATCTCACATTTGATTATCCTTCCCAACAGTCCCAACTTTTATTCATATTTTTTTTAATGGACCCGTCGTTAACTTTTTTAACACTGTTAAATATGTGATGACGTGGCATGCTGACATGTAATATTTTTTTTATTTTTTTAATATGTTTTTCCACATAAGACTAATTTTTTTAATTTCTTTTTATAAATCAAATTCCCATTTAGAATAAAATGAAATTCTTTTGTCCCTTTTCCCTACCCCTTCTTCTTCCTCTCAGATCATCACTTCTAAAGCCCACTTTTCTGCTTTCTTCTAGGTCGACAACCCACATCAACCACAACGAATGATTATTTTTTTTTACCCATAGAATAAATGATGGCGAAGGATATTAAAAGGATCTTAAGAGAAGATTTGATCGAATAAAAAAGATATTCTGATGGGTATGAAAACAAAATCCCGCTTTTGGTTTTTACGATCCACTCAGTTCTCAACGAGATTCAAAATAGAAGATATCATATCGCTAGAAATCAATAACCGGTTCAAATGTGATGTGATTTGATACAATTTGAAGGATAAAATACAGTGACGATGAAGAAGACCCCGTCTGTAATTTTGCGATTTGCTCAAACTTGAACCGATTTGTCAATCGGAGCTCCGGTTTCAAGCCCGTTGGTATCAACCCCAAATCAGTATGATTTGCCGGAACCGGTTACAGGGTTAAGAAGGCATCGTAGTACGAGCTCTTGGGGAGCTGTCGTCGCCGTGAAACCAACATGGCGGTTTTCCGGTGATACCCATTTGAACAACAGTCATAGGGTTTTAAACTATGATCGTTATTATTTCCGACGAGAAGAGGATTTCGCCACTAAAGATGTTTAGCCGGTGGAACTTTCCGAAAGAAGGTTCATGTGCTCTGTCGATTCCGGAGGAGGAAGAAAGGGTACGGAAAAGACTGGAATGTGTTTTATAAAAAGGAATTAAAAAAATTTAATATGTTATGTGGAAGATGATGTGGAAAAACATATTAAAAGAATAAAAAGAATATTACATGTCAGCATGCCACGTCAGCACATATTTAACGGTGTTAAAAAAGTTAACGACAGGTCCATTAAAAAAAATATGAATGAAAGTTGGGACTGTTAGGAAGGATATTCAATTGTGGGATTATTGTTAGCCAATTGTCAAAAGTTTGGATTATTTAAATACAATTTTCCAATTTATAATTCATAATATGGTATTGGTGACTTTACTCTCTTTATAAAAAAAAATTATATTTAAGGCATGTCTCTTCTTGTATATTTGGAAATTTCAAGATAAACGTGATCATGTTTAAAAACCAATCAAACCCTCAATAACGACTAACATGAATTATGAGTTGACAAACTTGAGACTTTAACTCTGTATAGAAAGTTAGATAAGTATAAAATTTTATCAAAATTATAACGAACACATTCTAATTATTGAGTATAAAATCTAAATTATAATTAAAAGATTATAATGTTATCAATAAAAAAAAGTTATGTTGATATACATTAGAAAACCTACAATTATATTAGTCGTGATGTCTAAAATTTCTAAATTGGATGAACATGGCTCATTTGATATGGTAGGAAAACTATTTAATATTGGATATTATGAACATGATTTTTGTCGCTTATGAATTTCTCTATAAATAGTATCACCCACAACGCAACGCTGATTGAATTTGTAAAATAGTATTACGTATTCATTAATTAAAATATTAAATATGATTTGCTCAACTATATTTGAAAACACACTAACTAAGTAATTATTGGTATTTTATAAGTTTCTAAATACTTTTTAAAATGAAAATAATAATAGTTTAAAAATTGTTCTTAAATAAAAAAAAGATGTAAATTAATATATGATTGTCATAATTCCATAAATATAAATAGATAAAAATATATCATAATTATAAAATAGAATATATTTCTAATAAAAAAGAATTTATTAGGGAGTAGATTTGGGAGGGAAAACTTTTGTGAGAATGAATCTAGTGTTAACATGTGTCAACAATTGTAATTGTTTATTAGAGTAGGAAAATATATATATATAAGGACCATTTTGAGAACTTTTGAGAACCATTTTTAGCCACAAGTTACATATAAGGAAATCCCCCCCATGAATTTGAATGCTTCCCCCCTGAAAATTAGTGGCTCAGAATGGTTCTCAAAAGTTCTCAAAAGAAAAAGCTCTCATTTGAACCTAACCCTATATATATATATATATATATATATATATATATATATATATATATATATATATAGGGTTAGGTTCAAATGAGAACTTTTTCTTTTGAGAACTTTTGAGAACTAAATTTCAACCAAAAATTTCAGGGGGGACCACTACAATTCATGGGAGGGGGATACATGTAAATAAACTTGTGGCTCAAATTAGTTCTTTTTAGTTCTCAAATCAAATTGGTTCTCAAATGATCCTCTCCCTATATATATATATATATATATATATATATATATATATATATATAACCCTCATGAGCTAAGAAAACCCTACAAACCCATCCAAGGGTTTTACATTATGCCATATCACTCTTTTTCTTACATTTTGTCTTTTAGCCAAGAGGGTTAGAATAGTAAACTTACCACCCTTTCTTTTTTATTATTTATGTTGTTGTCAGATTGTATTGAAGAAATATACCTATCAAAATTTCATTCCCTCTTTTTTTGAAAACCCACAATGAACATATTCTCTGCTTCACAACAAATTCACCACCGACAACCACCACCATAACCATCCTTAACCACCTACGGACCCAGTCAACTTGTACACCTTCACCATCGCTCCTCCACATCATCAACGTCGCATCAAGCTGGTCTTCCCCATTAGACTTGTTGTCGCATGTCTTTCTCCACACCACCATAACCCACAACGTCGTTATCGAGGTCGCCAGAAACCACCACCATCACCATCCATCAGCTACCTCTGTCATGAATCTGGTCCTTCAATCATGAAGATTTCACCGTAGTATATAGGAGAAGAAAATAGAGGTCTGAAAATCGATTTGTTGCCTGAAAATCGAGATCGGAAAATGACGAGTCCATCGCATCTTCAAATCGGATCTCGCTTCGTCGGTCGTTCCTTCGGCCCCTGCATATACAGATCTGCAAAACGTTCTTCGGCCTACATAGTTTTATTTTAGGTGGTGAAGTGGTTAGAAGTGTCGGTGCCAGTGGAGGATTCGCCGGGGACGAAGATGGATTGTACGAGGTTGTAGATGGGGATGTCAGAATTGTAATAAAAGGAAGAAGACATGGGTTGTTTCTATTGTTCTTAGGCTATGTGTAATGGTTCAAAGTTTTCAAGCCCCTCTCTTAGGCATTTTCTGCCATGTGTCATCCTACGTGGCGAAGGGGCTTGAAAACTAATGTTGTGTAGTGGGATAAAGCCCCTTTCAAGCTCTACAATCATTACAAAACCCACACATTCTCCCCCCTTGCAGGCGTGAAACTTGTCACGCTCCCCCCCCCCCCTTTTTTTGAGTTCTGCGCCCACCGTAGTGGGTGGGGGCATGACCGGGGCGCTAAAGGGGCGCGAAAGGGGTTTTCAAGCCCCTTTCAAGCCCCATTACGAATAGCCTTACTCTCTCCAAGATGATTATTCTAATATCTACATGTCCTTTAGATTTTCATATAATTTCAATCTGACTGCTATTGTTTTATTTTTGTCAATTGGGACAAACCTATTTAGATTTTGTGACAACCCTAAAACTTTTTGCTTTCTTTCCCCAGCGACGACAACAACGACGACAGCTGATGCTGCGAACGCTACGACACAAGAATAATTTTCGGGACGAAAATTCCAATTTCAGGGGAATGATGTGACACCCGAGAATTTCAAGGTTAACTTCCGTTAGACAAACCCGTTAGTTACGTTATAAGTAGCTAATGCATAACTAGGCCGAATACGTCCACGACCTTTGGTTGATCACCGAACCGTCCATATGTGTTATGTGTTCATCATTGATTGTCTTTATGTGCAATGTGATTTAAAATACATGACTTATTATTGTGAATAGCATGATTAATTGTAAATACCTGATTATGTGAAAATTGCCTAAATTTGGTAGTCAGCGAAACTACCGAGCGAAACTATAGATTCGCCCGGTAGCTGGCTAGACTGATCAATGTACCCGAGATCAGAGCCAGTTTCGCCAGCCAGCGAAACTGCCAGCGAAACTAGCCCCTGATATAAATAAACTTAATGAACCCTAGTAGCCTCATTTGCCTCATTTCACAACCAACACACACATACACTTCTCCTGGAGATTCTGGTCAGCTAGGAAACCATCAAGAACCATCATCTCAGCTTTGAAACAACACCCATTTGGATCCTAGATCAAATCGTAAGTCCCAAAAACTATGTTTTATGCTTTTCTATATGTTTTCTTCTTAAAGCATGCTCAAATCTACATGAAATCACTTGATCTCTTGATATGTTGCTTTAGGATGCTAGATCTACCTTAAAGTCAGAAACTTTACGTGTAAAAACAAACCATGATGATGATTTATGCTAGAATAGGCCTTTTTAGGTTAAAATGTGCTTTTGGTGATTTGATGACAAAATGCATGTTAAACGTGTTAAAGTTGCTTGATTTATGTTGGTAAATGCCTATGGATACTAGATAATGAATTGCATGTATGATCAGAAGCTGTTAGGTTGATTTTTAGGCAAATCCGTATGTTTTTCGCGACCAGCGAAACTATTGTTCTCTGGGCGAAACTAAGTAGCGAAATTGCATCTCCTTCCAGCGACACTGACCAGCGAAACTATAGTGTCGCCGGGTAACCTGACCAGACCAGCTCGAGCGAAACTATCGAGCGAAATACCTGAACGAAAGTTCAAACCAGTTTCCCTGCGAAACTAGGCTAGCGAAACTGCGTCAGCAGTTTCGGGCGAAACTAGCTTAGCGAAACTGTGTTACCGGGCATTGCCTAGCGAAAGTGCTGCCCGTGCACCTAGCGAAACTGCCTAGCGAAACTATGCTAGCGAAACTAAGACCTGACCTAAAAACCAAACTTGTGAAATTTGCTTAAGTGTTATGCCATGACTTACATGATTATGCCATGATGAAACATGCTTGATATCTGATTTATATGAACCCTTGTTTATGATCAACCATTGGTGTCGTGTGTCGGTATGTCGAGTCATAGTTGCAACGTGCTATGTTATGGGCCATAGTGACGTTAAGTAAAGATTAGACACGAAACTAATACTTAAGACCTAAACGTGTTCTAGGTCTTCGTTAAACAACAATATTTGGATTGCTTGAAGTGTAGCAGTGCAACCAAAGGTGAGTGTCACTAACCCGCTTACCGTGAGTCCGATGGGCCACACAGAATAACCTAACGAAAACAATGCTGATAAACTCGAGAGTGCTAGGCACCTCACTGACAAACTTGAGAACACGGGATGCTCGGCACCCACTTGATGAACTGAAGTGTTTTATGGGAACACTTGTGAATTCTGATCAAACTGTTTTTGAAACAAAACTGAAAATATTTTAATATGGCTAGTGTAGGTTAAAGTCTAAACCATATGATATCACATGTTTTCTAAGGATGCCTTATAACTTAAAAGTCCTCAACTTAATTGTGCCATTAATTGTAAAGCGAGGGGATGTTGGGTAGATCTACTGGAGTTTGACAAACTCCGCCCCGTGGCACGGGGAGTGCACGGAGGTACAATATCAGCCTATTTGACCGTGGTCCCGAGAGGACACGGGGGAGGCAGAAACCGCGATGACTTGGTCCGCACTGTACGGGATGGCTCGGCCCCCACAAAATAAGTCAGCTTTGGTACAAACTTCCTTAGAGCATGGAACAACGGATTAGCTACCCGCGATATCGGTTGAGTCCTTTAACTTTACGGAACTAGTACATACCCGATGACGTGGTCACGGACAAAACATTTATAAACTGAGAAATAATTACGAGCATTGCTTTTCACAAATAATTATGTTGTAAGTATACTTGACACAAATTATGATTACGAGACCGGGCCAATGCATGACAAGCCCACTGTGAACTCACCAACCGTTAGGTTGACACTTGCGTGGTTTAAACTTTTGCAGATCGCTAAGAAGTATCCGGAGCGGGTTGGCATGGCACGTGAAGACCTTTATTTTAACTAAACTGTTTGGGAATTTAAAACAACATTTATGTAAGGCACGTGGTTAGTGCTAAAGACAATTAATTTCCGCTGCGTATGTAATTAAAGACTTTGATTTCTATCTTGTGTTTGAACTAACCCTGATTCGTTTAGTATTTGTAACTATGGTTGTGGATCTTGGTCTAGTCGCGCCCCTTAACGGTAGAAACTCCGTTAGTGGTATTTTGGGGGTGTGACAGATTTATTTTCCCATGTGTAATTCATTTGAATTCATAACCAAAATAGGAACCATTTTATCATTTATAATAATTTCATTTGAGATGCCTTTCGATGGGGTTAGCTGCTTTTTATATATAATATTTTATTTATAGTATTTTTATTTAACGTAAATAACCAGGTTAATTATCAGTATTGTTTAGTCTTATTTCTAATTAATTTAGTTGTTAAATTTTTCATAGAGTCAACCGCTTTTGATTGTAATGAATTAATTGGTTTAGTCAAAATTTTCATAGAGTCAACTGCATTTGACATTAGGCTCTCTCATCATGTGAGATTTTAAAATGTTTAAAAACTTCTAAAAAAAGCTTCATTTATGCATTTGGATTTGGGTTTGTTATTCTTTTTGACAATGGGCTTCCTTAATATATATACAAGTCTTTTGGACCCGTGCAATGCACGGTTAGGGTTTAAAAAACACTAAAATAAAACACAATAATAATCTATTACGGTAAATTTCATTTAAAATAAATAGAAAAATGAAGTTTTAAAGTAAAATAATACATGTTGACAATTATTAAAGTTATAAAACATAATGAAATCAAAATAGAATATGTTAATCCGATCACGGGTCATCTATAACAACTTGTAATGGTTTTATCTTCGAGATGGGAGTCTCAATTTAAAAAGATGAGAAACACCTACAATCACATGGAACCGACCGTTAGAAAGACCAGTTTTGGCAAGAGCATTTCCATGTTTGTCTAACTTTTATCTATTGACATACTTTATCTTATATGTTTGTCTAACAGCAAGAAAGTAAATTATAATAATTTCAGTAAGAAATTAAGCTATAGTAATCTCTTTTGAACGCATTAAGCACCTCAACGTATTTACCTAATATAATAAAACACATCAATGATCAAACATAACAGTTACAAACAGTTAAGCACGTATAAACTATAATAGTTTGAGAAAAGTAACTTACAAACTCTTAGGAACGATGATAAGTAAGTCAACCTGACAATAAAAAAACTTTTTTGCAATTATGTAAAATTTATCAGTACTAACTTTGACCATAAATCTCTTTTATAGTTTAATTATTATCTACTAACCCATAAAGCTTATTTTATGTCTTATATTTTATCTATCTGACACTCGACTACTCGAGTGACACCAATTCACTAAACATTTTAAAATAGTTGTACAAATCAAAGAAAAAAATCCTACCATTTGCAAGTAATTATTACAGTTGTTTATGGCCAAAATTGTCACATTTTTACAACAACCCCTAACATCTAGAAAGATTTTATAATAATCAACTGGATACAAATAAATTTGTAAATACTTAATTACCTATACATGAGACATATGCCTAGTCAAATAGTCAACAACAAACCACATAACAATACCCCTGCAAGTCTTTGACCCCAAAACTCCTTATCCAATACTTTCGATCATTAACACTTTTCCTCAACCAAGGTGAATAATCCCCCAAGTAATACTCATTGTATAACCTGCCGGAAACCACCGTTGTATAATACCAAATTCATCAAGTGATTAATATGACATTAAAAAGACACAACTTTATTCACATAAACACAAACAAATAAAATTCATAGACAAAGACACTACTTGAGGCGAATCATACCCGGTAACCACAAATGAGACGCCACTTAATTGAGTAATTTTTTCCCACCTTTGAACCTTCAAAGTACCTTATGGTATAATAAAATACAAAAGGAAAGAAGAAATCATAGGCGAAGAATCCGAACGGTTTGGATAAGCAATCCCAAACATAGGCGAAGAACCCTAATTCAAAAAAAATCATTGCAATCAATCCCATGAAACCATTTAAAAAGAAGACGTATGTTTACAGAGGTGAAACAAAAGACATACCTATTGATTTGAAGTCACCAATTTAGGTTGAGAATACGCAAGTTCTTAATGCCTTTGATGCTCGTAGTCGGAAAAAACCCAGAAAAAACAGGTTGAAAGAAGTGGTTACCTAAATCGATCGATTAATTCTGTATGACTTACAGAATACGCAAGTTCTTAATGCCTTTGATGCTCGTACACGACTTACACCACCACCACCACCTTAAGATAAAATTGCACTCCAAGTGATAAGCTACAATGAAAACAAAGCATAACAGACAACTAAACAAAAAGAAAGCACATGCCCATAAGTTCATGGCATACATCATATAAGTTAATTGAGTAAATTACACCAGAGGTCCCTGAGGTTTACCCAAGTAATGAAAGAGGTCCTTAGAGTTTTAAAATTATGAAAAAGGTCCCAAACGTTTCTATTAGTGTAACATTCTAGGTCCTCAGTTAGTTAACCCTGTTAAATAGCTTTGTTAACTTCACATGTGTAGTTAAAGAGAAGGGCATATAAGTAATTTCCCCTTCCCTTTAATGATAATCGTTTGAAACAACCCACATGTTATTCTCATTTCCCCTTCTCATTTCATCCATCGACCCACAGTCCGGTTCTCCTTTTCAAACCCTAAAAATGATGATGTGCTTTTGTGAAAGAATTGCTAGGATTCGCACCTCATGGACCGACTTAAACCCAGGACTAAGTGAACTTTGGTCATTGTTTGATTTTGTATTTCCTGGAAAATTGGGTGTTCTGTCAGTATTTGAAGCCGAATTTGCAGTGGTGGTGGTTATGCTAACGCGTCACCTTTGCAAGATTCCACTGCTTACAGGCATGCTTTTTATAATGGGCTTTATTTTTTTATTTTTTTAATAAGGTTGCAATTTCCACCCATTTTGGCTGTTTAACCCTAAAATTGTTTTAGGTAGTGGTTCTGTTTTTACTTTACTTTTTCACTTATATATGTATTTAGAGTTTATATTGGATTTAACCAACCAACCTTCATCATTTTGTTGATCAACTGCAATGCCTTTTTTTTGCAGTGATGTAGCCTTTTTTTCTTTTTTCTTTCTTTCTGTTGTGGTTTAATTTCTATGATTATTTTATCTAATTCAAACCTAGAAAACTTACTGCTGCTAGTTGATGGATTTTATCTAATTTCTATGATTTTTTTTCTTTTTTCTGCTGTTCGTTGATGGATTTTAGGGTTTTGTGTAATGGTTATTTGCGTACTGTTGTATATATTGATTTTTTGAGTTATTGAAGATCAGCGGCACAAATTGGCTCTTAGGATTAGGATTTGAAATGCATTGAGGGGAAATGACAACACTGCCCATCACGTGAGATTCACATGAGGCAACTTAACGTGGTTAACTAATTGGAGGACTTAGAATGTTACACTAAGACAAACCTCAAGGACCTTTTCCGTAATTTCAATAAGACGGGGACCTCTTTCATTATTTGGTTAAACCTCAGGGACCTCTAGTGTAATTTACTCAAGTTAATTTTTATATTCTCTAGAAATACAGGTTAAGAAAATAGGAAAATAAACTGCAGCTCCACTAAATAAGCATTAACAGTCTCAACTTAATAAAAAGGAAAATTAGATTTAAATAATCCCAAGTTTTTTTTATTGGCAACTAATAATCCCACATTTAATATTGGCATCTGTTAGTCCCACATTTACCACTTGTTTATTTCTAATGGTCCCTCCGTTAAAAAATTTAACGGAGTTAACGGAAAAGTGACGTGGCTGGTGAAGGTTGCCGCCGGCGACCTCCAAACCACCGGAAAACGACTAAAACCCCAAAAACACATCCATTTTTTCACTTTAATGTCATGAAACGAAATATTTTTAACATGAAACAAAATATTTTTAACTTGATTAATGACATTAAAGTGAAAGAATTGATGTGTTTCTGTGGTTTTAGTCATTTTCCGGCGGTTTGGAGGTCGCCGGTAGCGGCCTTCACCAGCCACGTCACTTTTCATTAATTTTCCGTTAACTCCGTTAAACTTTTTAACGGAGGGACCATTGGAAATAAACAAGTGTAAATGTGAGACTAACAGATGCCAATGTTAAATGTGGGATTATTAGTTGCCAATAAAGAAAACCTCGGATTATTTAAATCCAATTTTCCTAATAAAAAATCCATGGAAATGTTAGGAGAGGAAAAAAAAGGATGTTTAATCATCTCTCAATTCTCATTGATACCAATAACAAAATCTGATTAAAATGGTAGATAACCAAATCCCAAAAGCCTGAAATAAACGACAAATGTAGATCTTAAAAACCAATACGATCAAAAAGACGAAGGAAACAACAAATCGTTGAAACAAATCACAAATCTTGGTTATTGTGTCTTTTTAATTTAAAAATAATAAAAGACATATTTTTCAGGAAATCATCCCAGTTCAGTGCATCCCTAGATCTCCTTTCAAACCTTGCGATTATATCTTGAAGTGAAACAGAGCATAATGTATGTTGTTGCTTTAATCTAAAAAAAGAAAAAAAAAAGAACAAAAAAAAATCTAAGATTCTTCCCCTCATGTGATTCATCTCCAGGGTATAAAATGTAGCATATCTTTTCTGCTGTTTGTAGAGCTCCATATGCTTTGGCATGATCACCAGAACTAAAAGCTTTCACAAATCAATTAAACAAAAAATATGAAAGAAGTTATATAACATCACTCATCATTATGAAGTAGATGATCGGATCTAAAACTCTGACAGACGTAGCGATGGTTTCATGAAACCACATAACATCCATAACCAGAACATAGATAAACAAAATCGATCGATGGCTCGGAAATACATACCTGATCGATAAGCGGTACATTGATCGGAGATTTGCGTAATAAAGGAACCCTCAGATTGCGATAAGAAGAGTACAGATCGGAGTTTAACCAGAAAAAGATTACAAAGAAATAATCTTAGGATGCATAAACGCAGATTGGATTGAAGCTACCGATGAACTTTGTTCGGCGTGGAGAAGAAATTACAGATCGAAGCATACGGGAGTGAGGAGCGACATGATTAAATTAGGGTTTATTTGGGCTAAATGAACGATGGGGTGAAGAATAAAGATCCGCATGTTATTTCTTGGGATTTGATTTAGGCGGGAAATTGACTCCGAGGAGGAGGGCTGTGGTAATGTCACGTTAGTCTTTAGGAATTCTTTTATTAAAATAGATGATGATGATGATTATATGTATTAAACGTTTCAGTCGTGATTATCATATATTACTTTGATTCTAATAGGTAGGCCATTTTGAAAACGAAGATGTAGGCATGTTAATTATGTAACTTGTTATATTTCAGTATCTATTTAATTTTACATATGTAAATTTATGTTATATTTCAAAATCTTCTCACGAGTCTTTATTTTTACTTACGTTGATATTATATATGTAAATTTACTTACGTTGATATTATATAGAAAACTAATTTTATATTTCTTCCTCAAGTAGAAATTAAAAACTTGCTTATTGTTCGATCGGTTGAAGCGGTAAAAGTCACAAATTTAAAAAAATATAGTTATTTTTAATGATATTACATATGTAACTTACCACTCAGAATCTTACTCGTTATATATTTTTGGAATTGGGCCTCGTTTACAATATCTTATTTTTACATATCTAATAACTGATGTTACATATGTAATTTTACCACTTACAATCTCACGAGTATTTTTAGATATGTAATATCTTATTTTTACATAGGTAATATATATGTAATATCTTATTTTACATATGTAATATACAAGTTGGACGACCCGCGCTTCGCGGCGGAGTTTTGACATGTTTAATACATCTAATTTTACAAAGAAACAATATTTGGAGATACGGTCAGAGAGTTCCCTATTAACACCAAAAGAGAAAGAAACATAAAGCCGTGTTAATATGATGTTCCTTTGGCATTTCCAAATCTATAACAAAAATTAACAGTTACATATGCTACCTAAAGGTCATGGTTGTATGTCATAAGAAGAATCCATAATTGACTTTAAAACTTTAAAAAGTCAAACCTGGTCGAAGGTAAAACGTGGTTGGGAGAATAAGAACGAAAATACAAATGCCCTAACCCAGTGACACTGAATGCTTTTGTAATCATCTCTTGATGTTTGTGGAAATCAACCTTGCATTATCATCATGTATACTGTATAGCTGCATATAATCCCAAAAAAATCAACATTACTTCCTAAGAACAATCTTATTGAACTTGAATCCAACCAATAATCGATGTTTAAACTCCGGTTTAACTTAAAAATAAAAAGAACAGTAAGTGTAAGATTGAAATGGTCCCATGAATCACTAATGGTGTAACTATGGCTCAAATTAAGAGAAATAAAACACAAAAGTAGAAAAGCTACAAACCCAAAATCAAAAGTGAGAAACAGAACACAAAAGCAAGTAAAGTCAGACGAATTAGTTGAAACACATTAGCGTACATCAAGCTTTGAAATGAGCCAATCTCATTAGAATTCATATGATGTTACAAAATCTTAGAGCAAGATAAAAAAGGAAATATAGTTTTACAAACCCTCTGAAAGATAACCTTGTGTAAAATTAGGATTTCAAGAGTTATTACCGGCGCAACGACAGTGAAAATCCTTCTGGTGAGGTCCCAAACAAACAGGGAAATCTATTGATGTCAGTGAGGCAGCGTAAGGAAGAAGACAATTTGTGGGCTCGAATGCCCTCACCTATTCAACTGTAAATAAACACCTATCAAAGATATGGTCTAACTATAATGGAAACACTAATAAGTGAGCATCACATAACAACACAAATTAGGGTCCTTCCGAAACATCAAGTAGGAAAAATAAATAAGAGGCATTCATCATATCAACAAAATGAAAGCAATCAAATGTAAACCTGCAAGACGTTAAAATTTTCGAGTCCGAAATATCGTTCACCTTCCGAAAACTTGCGACCTTTTAAGATCTTCAATCGTACTCGTGAGCCGATCGAAATTTTGATTTGCCCTAATATCTTGGAATCCGATTTACATCTTCAATCGTACGTAGATATTAAGTAGCACGCTGTTAAGAGAGAAATATGTATGCAAAATATGAAATTAGGGTGTTGCAAGGCGATGGCGGTGGTCGATGTGGTGGTTCCGCCCATGCTTTTTCTTTTGAACTGACTATTGTTCCATTGCAAGAAAGAGGAAGAAACAAATAAAGGCCACATATATGGATAGGATATGCTCATGCCATCACAACCACACAAATATGAAATGGGCAGACACAATCAAAAGCAATGTACAACTCACGCTGTGCTTTAGGTGCTGGTACCGTATGCATAAAACTTATACATTATGCTTTAAAAATTGTACAATAAAGTTGTGTAATGTATATAAGGTATAATATGTGGCATTGGGATTTGTAGGTCAAAAATCATAATCTTTTACATATTTAATATCTTATTTTTACATATCTAATAATTAATGTTATATATTTTTACATATGTAGCAACTGTTGTTACATATTTTTACATATGTAATTTTACCACTTACAATCTCACGATTCTTTATTTTTTTAATATTCTTTTGAATTATAGTCTGTGTATATGATTACATATGTAATATGTATGTGTTTTCAAGATCTGTAAGTGTTTTAGTGACATCACGTACGTAATTTTACTTATATAACATGTTATATCCCATTATCTATTTAAATTTACATATGAAGCTTGTATTACATATGTAAATTTATGTTTTTACATGTTACATCTCATTATATATTTAAATTAAATGTAAAATTATGCTACATGTTGTTTGAACTGATAAACTTGTTTTCTTTATAGGTTACGAGATTTTGTGTCAAAGATGAAGATTATTATCAAGAACTCAAGCATAATTAACTTTTATATTTTTTTTGTTAGCTTTTTATATAGGTTTTAATCATTTTGTATGAAACATATTGTTACAGTTAATGTTGATTGCAATAGTTTCTTATAAATTAATAAAAATATATTTCTTACTTTTTGTTAAATTTGTCCAGATGATTTACATATATAAAATGTTGTTAGTAGAATGTTTAATAGTAATAATACATTTTTTACATACGTAAAATCTCGAGATCTTGTAATTGAAAAGTAAGAGAGCGAAATTTAAAAAGTAAGAGAAATGTAATCATTGGTTTCTTGGAAGTTGAAAAAGTAGGAAAGAGAAAGGTGTGTAAGATTACCATGTTGCCATTTTATACCTTTTTGTATTAAAATAAATCAAAAATAAAATAGTAAAATCAAAATTGAATCACATCCATCCATTAATCTTAATCAATGGCTCATAAAGGGTTTCCAAGGTTTTCAAGGCTCAAGTGGGTTTCCATTGTACCCTAACCCTATATATATGTTCAAATGAGAATTTTTGTTTTGAGAACTTTTGAGAACCAAATCTCAACCACTAATTTCAGGTGGGGACCACTATAATTCATGATAGTTTTCCATATATATAAACTAATGGCTTAAATTGGTTCTCAAAAGCTCTCTAAACCAATTGATTCTCAAATGATCATCTCTCTCTCTCTCTCTCTCTCTATATATATATATATATATATATATATATATAGGGGAGGGATATAATGAAAACCTCTCCGAGTTTGGAAAACCGTGAAAACCAAGCTAAAAAATTGTTTTTTGTTCCGATTTTTTTTATGGTGACTCTCTAAGTTAAAAAAAACCCCTTTATGTAAAAAAACGCCTACTAATTGTTTTTTAAAAAAATATTTTATAACTGATGTTACATATGTAACATTACCCTGTTACATATGTAACATAGGTTATAAAAAAATTAAAAAATTACTAGGCGTTTTTTTTACTTTTTTGCATAAAGGGGTTTTTTTTAACTTAGAGAGTCACCATAAAAAAATCGGAACAAAAAACGAATTTTTTAGCTTGGTTTTCACGGTTTTCCAAAACTCAAGGAGGTTTTTATTTTATCCTTCCTCTCTCTCTCTCTCTCTCTATATATATATATATATATATATATGTATATCTATACTACTATA